>APFE030307723.1:10257-24296 GCA_000404065.3 Pinus taeda
AAGCTAAGAAGGATAATAAATTATCACCAAAGTATTATGGTCCGTACAAGGTGTTGCAAAATATTGGTATTATGGCATGCAAATTGGAGCTTCCTGCAACTTCCCGAGTGCACCCAGTTTTCCATGTTTCATGCTTAAAGAAGGTTATAGGTGACAAGCTCCCAATTCAAACAATATTGCTAGAAATTGATGAGGAAGGAAAAATCATATTAGAACCTGAAGCAATCATAGAAACAAGAACTCGATAGCTATGAAATTGATCAATTTCAGAGTATCTCATAAAGTGGAAGAACTTACCCGCTAAAGATTCCACGTGGGAGGATGAGAATTTTATACAGAAGCACCCAAAACTACTTAAGCATTGAGGACAACAATTTTTTGAAGGAGAGGGGCATGTTAGGTCCCTATAATACTAGTGTATTCCCTTATTATTATTTCCATTGTAGCCCTTTATTGTTTTTAATGTGCCCATGTTGTCCCCATATTATTATTATTGTGCCCCATAGAAGCCCACTATTGTTATTGTTGTGCCCTTACATTATTATTCTTATATCGACTTTGACTATATTGTGGCCCCTTAGACTCCTATATATAGAAAGGAGGTCTTGTCATTTGTATCATCCAAGAATTGTTCATTTGTGTAATTTAAAGGAGGTTGTCCCCTTGAAGAGGCTGATTTTGAAGTCGTTGCTCTATATTTTTCTTCTATTTTGGGATATGGCTGCATAAAAAATCATTTATGCGCACAAAGGGGCAAGAAAGAAAAACAACAAAGATAAAAAAAACTCCATTTTGGCCATAGAGGGAACTATTGGCTAAGCAAACCACCAAAAAAATACATGACTGTAGATAAATGTCATGGGTGGAAGTTTTATGAAAAAAAGAGCTACGAGAGATAAAGGCAGTATGAAAAAAAATAAAGGTGACAATGGGAGAGAAAGTCTGAACCTAAACCTAGAAATAGCAAGGCATTGATTCAATTAAGGAGGCATAAGTAGTGAAAGACTGCTGAGTTATTTTCATTGAAAAAGGAGCTTAAAGCTCGTGGCGAAGTACTAGAATGGTAGTTCAAGCTTGGGAGGAACATGGCAACCTCTAATATATTTCCAAGCATTTTAGATAAGTATATGTGTATTTCAAAGATTTGTGTTAAATACATTTTCTTTGAAGTTCCGAAATGTGAATATATAAGGTAACAATTTGTTATGAATATATGTTATACTGCGTGTATTGAAGAAATAGAAATGTTAAATTATACTAATGACTTATATGAAAAAAATATATATTTATGTGTTGGATTTGTTGCAAGAGATTTGGAGTTGAGAATAGAAGACCCAAGATAAAGCATATGAAGAGTTCAACCCTAAATGTCCTCTTATTTTACTACTTCAAGTGAGGGAACCCTACCTAGGAGCTAACACTCATATCTATTATACAAGTGGATATAATAATAAGGAAGCTAAAGAAACTTGGCTAGACTAGAGGGTACTAAGAAATCAACAAATAAATGCACATGAACAATCGGTCTCAAATAATTAACATTTCACTTGTTTATGAATTTGTAAATATATTAATTTTGTAGAAAAGGGAAAGATTAGAAAACATAAATTATACATTTGAATAGGAATAGGTCTGGAGCCAAGGTTAGCATGTTACAAGTTATAGATGAAGAAAATAAATCCCATTGACCGACCAAGACCATGTAATCCTTGAAAATAATAATAATATTAATAAGGCTCTAAAGAAAGTATAAACTAGCTTTTAAAAACCAAAATAATAACCATACCATATGTACAGGTATGTGATCCTAGAAAGGTTGTAACTATTTATACTGAGAAAATTCTCAATGCGTGTTGGAATCATTTGAAATAAATTCATTTTATACATGTATAAACAAACAAAATGAAGTATCAATTATTGCAATAACCCATACTATTTATAACATTAAAATTTATAGCAAAATAGAAGGAATACGTGTACAATATAGTCTTTTCTTGAAAAGAAGTTACAACATGCAGCCATACAAGTCTCAGTCATAATCAAAAATAAAATAAATGAGATAACCTTATCGATAACACAAGGGAAGCCTTTATACACAAAAAATTATAGTTACTCAGACTACAGAATTTGAGGTCTCTGCCTTGTGTCTGAACTTAACTCTCAAAGGAAACTACAACAATTGAAATAGGAAAATCCATGGCTTGATAAGGCTTTCAATTTTTTAAACTCTTATAAAATTAATGCAGTTCGACCTAAGAGAGCCAAACACATGAATTTTTGCCTCCAACCTCGAAGAGCCAAGATAAAAATGAGTAACCTTGCAAGCAAATGAACCCTGTAGTTGCCTTTCAAATTAAACCCCAAGTATGGGATAAGGAATAACCTATAAACACAAAACATTTAGTCATAGATTGGACCATGAAAACAAATCATTACAAGAATAATTATAATTCGATTTCATCTAGTGCATTACCTTAGAGAAGGGTAAGCAGAAATCTCTATGATGTTATAAAAACAAAATAGAATTTACAATCAGTCGATATACTAAAATATAAAGAGAAACCATATTGGAAAGGAAGAAAAAGAGCTAGGGTTTCCATCTAAATAAATTACTTGTCAAGAAAACTGTGAGGAAGGAGAGAGAAGTAATAATTCCATAGAAAGTTTGGGTATTGTGACTAAACCACAAAAAAGAAAATGTGATTTTCCTCTGTGAAGAATATAGACATCAAGAAGTTAGATGTTTATATTTATGCCAAAATCATGATGAGAATTGTAACTGAAGTAATCGACAAAGAGAAACAAGTAACGAGAAATATAGGGTTGACATGGACTTGGTTCGAAAATCTTGCCTTTGATGATGGACATAGATGCTTTCCTCATCAAAATACCATCAAGGCAAAACAATCCAGAACAACAATCTTACAAACACATGAAAATACCTTCAATTATTCCAAATTTCCCTCATGGTTTCAAATCTTTTCTCTCAACCAAGTCCAAATTCAAATTACATAATGCGATGAAGGGGCAAAGGGTAGATGGTTACTTAACAATAGTAGGATTCATACTTGCCATAAATCAATTCAAAGTAAATCAACATTGTCAATACTGTGACATTACGTAGGTGGGTGTGGTTTGGCATGCATAATTTTACCATGTGGCCTTTCATGTGGACTAAAGAACTATGCAACCACCACTTAGGAACCAAGGAGCCTTGTGGGCCCTCTCCTTATTCATGCATTCAACTCATTTCATATATGTGAAAAAAAAACCATGAAATGGAAAAAATGGAAACATAAATATCAATGATATGTTGTGCACGACAGTATAAACATTATAAGGCCAACACATAATATATGGTGTAGGGTGGTATAGTTATTATAATTTCACCACACTGATTATAAATTCCAACTATTAATAAAAGAAAACTAATAATTATCATTACAATATATGTGTGGAATTATGCTATGCCAATGTACTAGCATATCCATGGCATTTATGGTAACAAGAGAGTGTTGAAATGAGTTTGAAAATTTAGGAGTGGGAAAGAATAACTTATATACAATACCCAGCCCCATTTTTGGGTTTCAAGCTAGACTCAAGAATAGAGAGACATTACAATGATCTTGTAATAGAAAAACAAATAGATATTGACCTAGTAATGAAATTTTTTCTCTTTGCAAGTAAAATTTAATGGTTTACCTATTTATTTTGACAAGTAATGTATGTATTAAGTTAAAAAAAATTACTATCTAATTTGTAATTATCACTGGGTGATTTTGGGGAGACGTTACAAATCCAAACTATCATCTTCAGTTTTAAGTGATTTTTCTATATATAGACATCCTCCTCATTGTAGAAATAAGTATTTATGAGGAGTATCTTTACAATTTAGAGGAAATATTCCTAATACATTTACTGTTTTAAGGTTATTGAACCCCTTCATATCTAAACTTTTAGTTCATAATTATATTGAATAGTGGGTTATTGGCTTTGTAGTCCCTGCAAACCAAAGAACAATTGTTTTTGGCATATGTATACTTACTTTTCTTTCTCAAATTCGAGTTTTTCTTACTCTAGAATGGTAGTTTATTGAAGATCATTTCTATTCTCTTCAGGTCCTCTAAGCTAAAATTTATTTCAAACTCTGATCTTGATATCTAAATAATTGGTCCCCATATCATGAGCATTTCCTCACCTCAATTTCATGTATCCAAGTAAAATTTTCCCAAGTCATGTGGTAGAATATTCACTTTCACTTAGTTTGCAATAAATTGAAATTTCCATTGTTATAGACTAAGCCTACAAGCCTACCTTATTACTAGAGGTGTTCAACTACAATGGAGTTGAATGGATCATGGGGTTGGTGCAACTACGATGGATTTGAATGGATCACGGGGTTAGTGCAACTATAATGGAGTTGAATGGATCATGGGGTAGGTGCTTGCCTAGAAAGGGAAATCTAGGAAAATTGGAAACCAGTTTTAGTTATAAACCACTTTGTGTTTTCGAAACTCAACCCAAATCAATAAGTCATGTAATGGTTTACCTTGAACTTATATGTTTTCAAGTGCATAAAATCAATCTAAATAAGAATAAAATACTTTAAAATGTTGTAAACAATGTGCTATTAAATTGACATCAACCTCCTAAAGCTAATGAATTTTTCTTATCCAAATGGAACAACAATGTTTCTATAATTTGACTAGATGTATTGCCATATCCTATCATTGATTTGGCATTGGTTGCTATATTTCTTGTGAGAACACCTTTATTTTCATTTTCCTCTTCTTCTTTTTAAGCAATTCAATATAATTGGGTCGGAAGGAGACTTGCTTTGGATTTAAACACTTTGAATCCTAAGATACAAGATCTTAAAAGTATACTACATTCTTGAAACCTTTCGACGTCGTTTTCGACTTAAAACAATATGATTGTAGAGATACAAGCTCTTAAGAGTATTACACATTCATGAGACCTTTATATCTAGAGTCCGATGTCTAAAACCAATTTCAAATAGAACATTTACTAAACCCATTTGTAGAAAACCCTAGTTTTAGATACCCACCTCTAGATGTCTAAATTATAGTACACTCTACACTAGGAACTTGATTCAAGTTTTGTGGAAATTGAGAATGTGCAACATCGTTGATTGTTACCAAAGGTGTCTAGGTCTAATAAGTAGATGCCAAATCAAGTGTATGGCTACATATTTCTACAAAGAAAGGCATGTAGGGTATGTTGAGATGCCTTAAGGAGATGCCCACATTTTTCTGGTCCATAAATGCAACAATTTTTATATGCATATGCTACCTCATAACCATTTTTGTCAATGTAATCAAACTCTCTTTTTATGATTCTCTAGAAAACATAGGATTTTTCTTGCATTGCCATTATTAGCCAACCCAAAATGAAGTTACATGGTGCTAGTAGACATTGTTAATGACTTTAAATGAACATTGTTCTGTGAAAACAACATGATTCCCACAACTAAATACTATTAGATTATTATATTCCAATGAACACCATTTCCAATGTTTGCTAAGAACAAAAACTAAAATTCAATTGCATACTTAGTATCAATAGTGGAGGCAACCTGTCTCCAAAGTTCAAATTTGATTTAATTGGTGACCAATGATCAGTCATTGTCAGACAAATTTCTATGGCATCTTGGACATACAAAATTTTCAAGACCTTGCCTAACTCTATTTGTCTTCATTGCATTCCTCTAATCTCTTGTAGGTGTCCCCTTCGTTTATTATATTATTTCATTATAAAATTTATGCATTGAAGCTTTAACTATAAATACATTTCATCTACTTATTTGAATGATGGTTCACATTTAGAATTCTTTCTTGATTTTAATGTCTGTATTGATTATACTCATTTTAAGAAGAATTTTTCAAATTAGTTTCACATTTTAATTGGCATTGAAAATTTGTGTTTTTACAACAGTAGGTCATTTTTTCAAGTATTTTATGAAACACCAACTAAGAATTTTTTGAGCAAACATTACAATTACTGGAAACAACAATAGACATTTGCTACAATGAAATCTAGAAAATCAACTCTTTGTGTGTCACCCAAAGCCAAAAGTATCTATGTTTATCACAATAATTAAAAGAGAACCCATCTAGATTGTATTGTTCTTAGCTAATATGCATACATCAATTGTCTGAATGAGATCAAACTATTTGTTAGCAACATGAGTTCTGAATTCGAGAAATAAAGAAAGATTAAGAAATTATTTTCACAACCAATGTATGTTTTTAGTGGGGAAAATTTTACTATTTAATATTTTTTAGTTAATTGTCCATAAATATTTGAAATTCAAAATGAATATTAGACCATTTTTTCCTTGAAAAAATAACTAATGCTTTCTATATAATTATATAAAAGTACCATGATTGAAAACTTTGACAATGGTTTTGGTCAAATTATCTTATAGTGGAGATTTAAGGGATCATAATGATTTTTCACAAATAAAAATTCTCTTCCCCTTTTGTTTCTGAACATAATTTTAATTTTTGTCCTACTATAATAGGTGAAGATAAATATGTTATCCCTTGAAGACATTAAGGGTGACAAGGTTTTCTTAGCACTAGTTAAGGAAGAATCAATACATTTCTCCTCTAATAGGGTGCACATAGTAAAGTGAGGTTATTTGTGTGAAATTATTTGGATGATTTTTCTACTCTGCTCTGCATTGCAGGTTCCACACTTTGGGAATTGTGAATCAAAATCTAAGCTAAACTTGTAGTAGGAGTGTGAAAGGGGCCATACCGAAAATAATGGTAGTTGGGATCACCATAGGGAGAGCAAATGCATCTGCATATACGAGGATGTAACTAGGGAAAAGTTACAGATCATGTAGCCCGAGCAAAGTTTCCTTTGTTTGGTATATCGAGCAAGCCTTTTATTCATATACCTTTGTGATCAACATTCCAAATCTTGGCCTTGTGTAAGAGCTTTTGGTAGTTGCAACAAATTCCAAGAACGAAATAAATTATTCACTGTCTTACACAATTCATCAATTAAATCAATGTTGCAAATATATATGATTTCTCCTGATAATTTCAAGTTTTTTAAGGTCTCGATTTTTCTGAGTATTTCAGGGTGACCCAAGTCTTGCCTCCCTTACTACCCTAATAACATAACTAAAATAGTGTGCCTTACTGAATTCCATTTCTTTCATAGACAGGTAGAGGAATGTGTAGCTTGACCTATGTAGCTTGACCTATCAAATAACCTCTTCTTTTTTTAGTATCAACTTTCCTTTACCTATTTCCTCAATATGAGCAATGTTATGATAGCTACGTTATTACATTGGGCGGTTGGCTACTCGAGATCAAGGGTTATCATGCTCATCACAAGAAGGTGGGAGGCCTTGGGTAATTTTAAAGCCTTGTTTTTGTTTGTCGAAAATGAAATATAGGTTAGGATGAATGGAATGAGAAGCTTCCACACAAACTTGAATATCTTGGAATTTGGCAGCCTAAATGACCCATTTTTAAAAGTCATATTTTCCTTTGAATGAAGACAAGTAAATATTTGTTTGACATCAGTAATGGACTTTCAAACCATTGAAGATAATTGATACAAAGGTAGTGATGAGTTTAACATGAAAGGTGCCACATAATGGGAGTAGTTTCAAGTATTGGCACCTCTTGATGTCTCAATGCACAAAGAATATGATCTATCATTGTCAACATCTATGATTACCTTGGTAAATAAGTTAGGTTATGTTTTTAAGAGTAGATACAAATACTTTGCCCCTATTTTTCTTTATCTTGCTCTTCCATGGGTCAATTATGTATCAAGCAACACTTAATAGAGGTAATAGCTACTAGAGTGAACTGAGCTAGAGATAACTACTTCAGAATTGCATCATTCGTTTGGTGAGTTTTAAGGACTGGAAATTTAATTGTTGCCATATTTGGTAAATATAATGGCAGATTGGACCTTTCCATATTCCATATTAAATCACAAATCATTATATTTCAGAGTTGAAATTATGCCAAGGCTCATAAATTTGCATAATTTCCTACATAGAAATGACAAACAAACGTTTTGCAAGATTGAAGCAAAGAAAAATTTATAGTGAATTTTATCATACTTATTTTGCATTATAATTTTTTTCCTAAATTTTATTGTTGACGAATTGAAACCTAGAAGTGAACTATGTGAATGAATGGAGAGATGTATTTCCAAATTTAGTTTAAGCAAATCTTGACATAATGCAACGTGCAGTGACATGTAAATCAGGTGAAGTTTCTTTTAAGATACCAAAGTGGATGAAACCTTGATTTATTATAATTTTAAGAACTTTGTGTAGGTTTGGGTAGGCCCCCTATGTAACAAACATGTAGCTATGGTTTCGTGGTCCCGTATCCCTCAACTACTGTGTTCAAGACAAACTCTCCTTTCCTGTATGCTCTTGGAAAATCCATCAGAGATCTAGTGTTAAACAAGTGGGAATATTCTCCTCATTACAAAGGTATCAAACATGCTAGATTTAATTCTATTTATTCATGGTAGTCCTTAGGAAGAAACAATACATTAGTTGATGAAGATTTATGATTGTGCACCATTCCCAAGAAAATTAATCATTCTTTTTCTGCATGATCTTGGATTACTTTCATCTTATAGTTTGCAACTTAGCTCATGAAAGGGAATTCCAGAGAAAATGATTTCATAGTTCTGAGACATGCCATGGGACGAATGACAAAATTGATAAACTATTCTATGATCTTCTCGTCGTTTAAGGACAATGATAAAGAATATTCCTGAAGGACTTTGAAGCAAATGATTCCTAAAATATTGTGGAAAGTTAGTTACAAATGTTTACTTTGATTCTTAAATGACTTGGATTTCTCCTCTCCTTTTTCTATCTTCTTTCCAAAGAGAAAAGAGAGTCGGGAAAGAATAAACATAAAATGTGCGATTTTTCACAATGCCATGGCAATTAACCACCTTGGGCGGCAACCGAATCTACAATGAGGAAAAAAGAAATACCAAAGTGCAATAATACTAACCTGAGGGCTAACAAAAGCTAGAGTTAAAGAAAGAGAATTGAACCAAACAATATCCCACATAGAAAAAATAATACCCAATGTCTCCAAAAGGTGAAAATTCCTATGCCTCAAACACAACCAAGCCCACCTATATTACCATCATGTCCCTAGATTCAAAGGCCTTGGGTCAACTTTGTGAGCATTGATCCCATTATATGACCTAGACCAGGGTTGCAAGTTCCAGTCCATGTCATTTTTCTTTTTGCTTTTATTTTTTTATTTTTTAACCTCTGTGATATAGCTTTTTACTAGATTAATAACAATCAAATGTTATATCCCCAACAACTGTGTGAAAGAGCAGACAAAAATGGGCGTTGGCTTGTTAAGCTAGGCATTTGTTAATATGGGGATTTGTTACTGCAGAGGTCATGGGTCCATAAACATTTTTCATAAAAAAATTCTTCCTGGTTTGGAACTTTTCTCTACCGTGTGTATATTGAGAAAGAGTCAAATTGTGAATAATTCTTAACTAAACTATGAATTTTCTATGGCTGGGAGAAAGAAAATAACAAAATAATGATTTCTCAAAAAGATTTGACAAATGCATGCAATTCGAACATGTTTTCGAAGTTTGGAATGGGTATTTTAGTCCTTGTGTGTGTATTGTACGATCAGTGAGGGATGCTTGTATGTAATCTATCGGTAAGGCCACCATATTTTCCTAGGATCATCCCTCTCTCTATGTATGTTTAGATTGCATTCTCATACCCAAAAATTCTGAGTCTTTCATTGTTCAATTTTGGATTGGTATATACATGTATATAAGAGATTGGAAGAATATGGGTTGCAAATAAGGATCAAAATATAAGTAGATCAATTTGAGTGATCAACCTACACTTAGATTTTAGGTTTTATCATACAAACAAGGGAGTTGATGGTCCACTACTTGTGTAAAATAGTGGCTTTTCTCATAGACACATATCAACATGTATAATTAAAATTAATTATATAAATTAATTATAAAATATTATTTATAATTATTAGTAAATAAAAACATGAAATCCCAAAGGTGCAATAGAGTTGTAGCCTTACCCTAATACCATATGTAACTACTCGGAATTCAACATATGACTAATTAGATCAATTTATGCGATTAATAATCAACACCCAAAGTATTCAACTAATTACCATATAATTTCAAACCCATTAGAAAAGAAGACTTACATGTGGTGACGATATACCTTACTGGTGATTTTGGTGTTATAACGTTACTCAGATCTTGTTGACCACAACAATTTTTTGGGGACGACTCTCTATCCAACCATAGATTCAGCTGCACAAAATATTTCTATAATTGGCCACCCTCAAGCCCTTAATCAACTACTATTGTCTCACAACACTCTTCTTTGAAAAGAATGAATTCTTCTCATCTCCCTTTTCAGTGAATAAATAGAGCAAATTGTTCCAAAAACGCAAGGGGATTAGAAAGAGATTCACATGCACACAATCCATGTTGATTCACATGCACACAATCCATGTGTCAACATGCCAATTTTTATTTCTTTGTCTTAAGTTTCACTTAAATCAACATTTTTATTAATTTAACTCTTGCTTATTTTATTCTTTTTTACTTATGTTAACTTTACTTATTCTTATTAATGGTTTATTTTTATATATATTTATTTAGAAATTTAGTTTATTACTTTATTTATTTTCTATTATTATCTTCTCTTTGTTATTTATTATTTATTTACCTATTATTATTCTTTGTTTATTATTTATTTATATATTTATTATCATCATTATTGGCCATTGATTATTAAATCTAAACCTTTGATTTGGTTATATTACAAGAATATTCTAGAATATTCCATGGAGTTTAAATCTCTACATTTGCGTAGTAATGATTGGATAATTAAATTAAAATTTTAGAAACCTATATTCAAGGTTTATTACGATTATTTTTTTATGCTTGACCAACCCGCCCTGTAGTTTATGATTCAGTTTTAACCAAATATTTAAAATTATATTTTTTCTTCATTATAATTTTAATCTAAAATGATTTTTCGATATGATAATATAAATTAATTAGAAAAAGTTAATTAGGTTATATATAATAAAACATTTACGATAATATTAAATTTTATATCTTAATTTTTTAATAAAAAATAATAAAATTAATTTAAAATTAAAATATATTGATATATAATTTAAAAAAAAATCATTATATGAAATAAATATTTATGACAATATTTAAATTATGTTTTTTAAAGAAATTATTATTATCTTTAGACACTGAGAAGAGTGATGATGAGATGATGATGATTGATGATGATGATGATGATGATGATGATGATGATGATGATGATGATGATGATGATGATGATGATGATGATGATGATGATGATGATGATGATGATGATGTCTATCGAACCTTAAGAAAGTAAGAGAATAGTTGAGACTCTTTAATATTTTCTTTCTATGATAAAAAAGAAGGGAGAGAAGTGTTCCTAAATCACTATAATTTTTCCGACTTAATAAGTCAAGAAGGTTGGTAGTGTGACAAAGGTTTTGGAAAATAGAACAGATGTGAGTAAGAGTCGCACAATCAAAGATAATGTGTTTTTCATTTTTAACCCTCTTAGTATCACAAAGGTGACAAAAGATTTCGTTCCAAGTTGTTTTGGGAATTAACCAATACCTTGTTTCACTTCGAAGCTCATGAGAATTAGTTCTTATCTTCACAATTTTCATTTTCCTTTTAGCACTGGTCAAGACAAAAAGATAATTCTGGTTAGCAATATTTGGGTTGATCACCTCCTAATAATACCTTAGCTTCCTTTTTCCCTCTAACTCCTTATCATCCACAACTTAACCTTAAATTTGGAAGAATAGTATTTTTAATATTATCCATATTCTCCAAGATGACCTTTTTCTTTATCCCCCAATAGGTGAGCTAAGACTGGGCATTGTTATGCCAACCTCGCTTAATCTAGAGTTAGAAGCAATTTCGGAGAACCTATTGAGTTCCATGTTGTAAATATTTTTCTTATACCTCAGATACCTAAACATAACCATGCTTTCAGTGGGGGAAATGCTAGCTTCAATCAATAGGATATGGTCGGGAGTGCTACCTTTAATATTGAGGTTGTAGGTTATATTTTTTTTTTGGATCAACTCAATCTTCCTCTACAATTCTCTAAATATAATACAACCCAAAACCTCACATCCAAATAAAATAATAGGGTTGACAAGAGTGTCAAAGAGGATCTTTTTTTATTCCACACTTAAAATATCTCTTGAGTTACAATTGTTTTCAAGCTCATAATATGATTTCCAACCTCGTATAATCCTTTTCTCAATGCTATAATTCTAGTTGAGTTGATGGTGGATGTCAATACCTAAATATTTGTATGAAGAAACCTTTTCCAAATATTTTGTTTTATCATAAATGAAATTATCATAGTTGATAATTTTGGATTTAGTTATCATGAATTTACTCTTTGTCAATATGAATGGTCATACCCATCTTGGAGTAGTAATCATGAAGGATTCTAAGTTTCTTGTCGAGTTCATCATGGCTTCTAGCTAGAAGAATGATATCGTCAACATAAAGGAGAAGGGTAATGACCATACCAATGAGCTTTGGGCCATCACATCCTACAAATTCCAAACACTATTAGATTATCAATGTAAATGCCAAAAAGGGTAGGGGATAAGGGAAACCCTTGATTAACTACGATATTTCATTTAATTTCTTCAGATCAATCCTTGATGGTATTAATATTGAAAATAACATTCTCATATAGCATAGTCACAATAGCCCTCAACTCGAGAGGAACCATTATCTCTTTAAGTGTTTTCCATAGCTTATCCTGAGGAACAATGTCGAAAGCTTTTCGAAATTCAACAAAACAAAAAAAGTGATCAATTTTATTATTGTGATATTCCTCAACAATGATCCTAAGAGTAACAAGGTGGTTAATAGTTGAATGATGTCTCCTAAAAATAGCTTTCCCTATAGCTCTTTTACCATGGATTTTAAGCCATAGGCTAATCTTCTTTTCCAAAATGAGCCCATACAGTTTCACTAAAATTTGGCTAATCATAATGGTCCTGTAGTTAGAGGGAACATATTTACCCCCACTTTTAGAGATACACAAAATAAGGTTTTGCATCCAAGGCTTAGGGAAGTTGTGTTTCACTGCCAAATTGAGGAGTTTTTTTATATGAGGGATAATGATAGACATTCCCATTTTCAAAATTTCAACCTGGTAGCCTTCAATTTCCCTAGATTTTCCATTAGCGAGTTTCTTAATCCCGAACTCCACGTCTTCCAAAGAAAAGATATCCTCCTCCATAAGAGTATTTAAGATGTTGATCATGGTGTCCAAGGAGTCATAAAAATTCTTAAGATAAATATCCTAGTTCTTTAATGAGATCAAATCATTTTCTTTTGTTTTATGAACAACTATATTCTTTCAAAACTTTCTAAAGTTAACTTTAGAAAAGTGAAAAAGACTCTTTTCCCTCTTATTTATATAAAACCTTTTCATCTTCTCGATAAAAACCTTATACATACTGATATTAAATGACATCTCATATAAATATTTAAACCTTAACAATTAAATATTATTCATTTAAAATAAGTTAATAATTTAATGATTCCCGTGCAAACTAATATACTTTATACTCATAATATTATTATAAGAACATAAAGCATAAAGTTTAGTTACTAACTTTAATTAACATTAACATGGGATTTGAATTAGTAATCTATAATAAAAAATATTTTAACATTACAACCATTTATCATCAAAACTTCATAAACTAATAAATATTAATATTAATCATTATTATTTTTAATTACTTAATTTTAAATCATTTTAAATTATTAATTAATAATATTTTTCCTACTTTATGAATAGAGATAATAAACAATTTTCTTGAGTGGGCTTAATAGTTAAGAGCATGTGTTTCCTCCTAAGAGGTCACAGGTTTAAAACCAGAGGGGGTAGAGTATGT
>APFE030307723.1:46829-89521 GCA_000404065.3 Pinus taeda
TTTTTATTTTTATTTTTATTTTTTAAAATAATTTTTAATTCTAAAAATTTGATTTTAAACCACATAAAATTAGTAATCCACCAATCAAAAATTAGAAATTCAATTTTTAAAAATTCAAAAACTAATTTTCAATTTAAAAAAGATTTAAGTTCTATATTTAATTTTACCCAAAATTTTAATAAACTTTAGAAATAGTTTCTAAAAATTTGTAAATTAATTAAGAATCAATGCATTTTGACCCAAACTAATTACTATATACTTTGCCTTTTACAGGTATGCAAATATTTGTGTTGGAAAAAGTTGTTACTAAATAGGATGACCATGTCATATCAAAAGTAGTGAAATAAGATACAATTTGGTGAAAAAAAATGGTGTTTTTCTTAAAAAATCCAACTCTCCACCCAAATCACATCATTATCAATGTGGTGGGTACATTTCGTTATAAAAAATATGAAAAGATAGTACAAATATAGGAAATAACTAGAAAAAAGGCCTTTAAAGGGAATCTAGTGCTAGGCCCATCTAAGTTTGTAAAGTAGTCTCCAAAGAGCATTCCCATGTTTGAATGATCTACATGGTTGTTACACGTCATTTTTTCGCATTAGGCAAATGACCATTGGTTGGACCTTTCACTATCCACAAATGTGTCCCAAGAACATCCCCTACAAAGTTAGAATCTAAATCATCCCAAAGAAAGTGGAATTCCTGGATCCCATGTTACAAAACCCTATTTTGGCTTTACTTGCAGTTTCCTAGCTAATTTCTACGCATACGTAGAGAAGACCATCAAGAGACACACATAAGTATGCATTGTCTTACAATATGATCCACGAACATGACTTAACAAATGTAAAAATAAAAAGTAAAGTCTAGAAGCATTATTGATAAAATCTATTCCAACCAACAAGATTCGAATGGTGCCTTTTCAACTCTAATCCCTCCCATCATGGAGCAACTCCCCTTCCTTTGTAGAACCCTTATCCCACTAATAGTGGATCTCATCCCTTGGAGAATAGATCCATAACTTCCAATTCTTGGCCTATAAAGCTATCACAGGTTTGAGAATTGGGGGAGGACTGTTAGAAGTAGGTTT
This sequence comes from Pinus taeda, assembly GCA_000404065.3. Classification (NCBI taxonomy): domain Eukaryota; kingdom Viridiplantae; phylum Streptophyta; class Pinopsida; order Pinales; family Pinaceae; genus Pinus; species Pinus taeda. The sequence goes on from APFE030307723.1 coordinate 47,923, forward strand.
ATCCTGTTGATATTGGGTTGGAAGATTTTCCTTAAAAGGGAGAGGGTTGGAGATTGTAGAAGGGACTTGCAACATCAAGGCTATATGGTTGTAAGGATTTTCTCTAGTTTTATGAATATACAAGAATTTGTTCTTTCTTAATTACATATTCATTGATTTAATTTGTAGGATTCCTTGATCACCTACATGGATTTTGGCTGCATATTGATCAGTTTATGATACATAATTGGTTAATTACATTTATCTCTTTGATTATATGCTAGATGCTTTGATCTCTTGTCTGTCTTAGTCTATGTAGATCTCTTTCAAGATGTTATGGAGAAGCTGTGAAAAGTGACAAGAGGGATTCTAAAGCATCGAGGAGCAAATGGACGAAAGCTTTGAAAGGGGACTTCATCAATCATTTTCGTTTAATCGGTAAGAAACCTTTATCATTGTATTTTCTTTTGTCAATCAGAGTCTAGGTAAAGGTATCAATTTATGTTTGTTTGTTACTAGGGATCTTTGAAGCCTAGGGAGATCTATCTTTTCCACAAAAGGGATTTGTCCTCATAATAAATTAAATATTGATAAAATAAGAATTAATTATCATGAATTTTATAATGAAAGTGAGTGTTGGTCAATTTCCAAAATGCTTATGGATGAAAGATTGTGTCACCGTTGTGACACTACAAGGATTGCTGATGAACTAAAAAGCACTTTCTATTAAAATGTCCTATGTATAATGAGATTAGATCTCATTTTCATAAGATTTGTCACATGACTAACCTAACTTGTAATTATTGATCTACACTACTAATGGTTTTTATTACTACTTATCATTATATAACAATAATCACCACCACTAATTACTATTTTAATAAGAAAAGTGTAATATGTAGCATTGTTGTTTAGTACCTTGCTCTTACGCAAAAATTAGAGAATCCTTATGGGGTGAATGTGATCATATAACTTAATATTAAGTGCATGATTAAGCACCACAACCTTTGTGGAGGGGGAATTAATTTGCTATTAATATATTGGTACATAATAACATAGTTTTATGAAAAAAAGGGTGGGCAACAATTAAATAAATAAACAATAAAAAATATTATGATTAATAAAATATGTTAATAGAAAAAGGTGAAAAAATTATGTTATTAGAAAGAATACAACAATTAATAAAAAACAAGCAAGGAATGGTTATAGGTTAATAAATATTTATTGTCAAAAATAAGTGTGATAATGAATGAAAATAAAATAAAAATTATGGAAAGATCCATATATTTAATTTATTTTGGAAAATAAAATAAAAATTATGGGAAAAATCCATATATTTAATTTTTTTTTGGAAAAGAAAATATTATATGGAAAATCCATATATTTGGATTCTTTTAGAATAATTAATTTATGAAGACAATTGACCATTAAAGGTTTTTTTTAAACAATTTTTAATTCTGAAAATTTGATTTTAAACCACATAAAATTACTCATCCACCAATGAAAATTTAGAAATCAAATTTTAAAAAATCAAAAATCAATTTCAATTTCTAAAATATAAATTTAATATTTGATTTTACCAAAACTTTATTAAACTTTGGAAATAGTTTCTAAAAATTTGCAAATTAATTAAGAATCAATTCATTTTGACCCAAACTGATTACAATATACTTTGTCTTTGGCAGATATAAAAATATTTTTGTGTTGGAAAAAGTTTTTATTAAATAGGATGACCTTGTCATATCAAAGTAGTGAAATAAGATACAACTTGGTGGAAAACAAAATAGTGTTTTTCTTTAAAAATCCAACTTTTCCACCTAAATCACATCTTTATCAATGTGGGTATATTTCCGTAGAAAAAAATATGAAAAAATATTACAAATATAGAAAATAACTAAAAAAGGGGCATTTAAAGGGCATCTAGCACTAGGCTCATCTAAGTTTGTAAAGTAGTCTCCAAAGAGAATTCCCATGTTTGAATGATCTACATGGTGAATTTCATCTTCAAAAGCACCAATTTTGGATGAAGAGAGCATTTATTATTCAAGTTTTTATCCTTAGCCAAAGAAAGGCTATAGTGATATGAAGTTCATGATTTCTCATTCTTATTTTGGTTGCTTTAGCTTTATCAACTATATGGTAGGGATAGTTTCTACCACACATTGATCTCACACATGATTCTCATCTTTAACCTTTTCATACCATGTATCTTTCCAATAACTCTATTTTTTCATTGAAGTCATAACACAACATTGAGCCCCAACAACCTTCTTTTTACAATGCTTTACCCCTTTCTTGACCTCCACTACTTGCATGGGACAAAAAAGTTGCTTGTAAAATTCCAATGAACTATTTATTCTATAGAGAAACAAGAATGCTACAATCTGTCTCCCTTAGCTAGATTACCACTATATTTTAGTTTGAATGGCACCCTAACTAGATTACCTCATATTTCAGTAATCAAACTCACTTATTTAGAATAGTGGAGTCTAAGAGGTGGAATGTAGATAATGGAATTTGACCTAACTATAATATTCCTAATTGCTATGACCATTTATGGAGGTGGAGTTAAATGTTTTCTCCTCTTGAACCATATCCAATCATTTTTCTGAGGTTACCATTCTCCTCTACACACAAAAGGCTCATATAAATGTCATCTCATTCTGAGCTCTGGGCACAAAGTTATGTCCCTCAATATATTTTCCACTCCATTACACGTTAACATTCACACAAATGATATGTGGCTGACACATGGTAGTATTGTGCACATATACCACCACCACCTTGTTCCATATTCATAGGTTAGGCACATCAGTGACTGAATCACATATGGATTTAGGTTTTTTTTTCCAAAATGTCTCATTTATAAAAGCTCTAGATCCCCGATCTTCCAAAATTTACAAACTCTTAGATCCATTTGGGTCTATAATAAACCATATGGATCTAGGCTTTCTCAATTAGATGCATTTTCCAAGATTCATCGATTTAATGAATTTTGGTATGGATTTTGTTAGATGATAGGAACCTGTAACGAAATTAGTGATTAATAGATCCCAAATCTGCACTATACGAATTTTATCTCATGACAAGAAATTTCCCAGTATCTATGGGATGATGAGTATCCATTATCATATTTCTATCTACATCTAGATATAAGTTTTTTTAAAAGGCCCCTTATTTATGAAGAGTCATATTTCCAGATCCAAACCCTTGGCTTCTTCACATTCATTTCACCATCATCATATCTTTGTGTTAGACCACATCACCCTTCGATTCAAATACACGCCATCTTGGCCATGTTGGGTAAGGACTTCTTCCGCTCATTTGATATCTAGAATTTATATCTTTTGGATTCATTCAAAAATCCAATATTTTATATTCACCTGGATTCAGGAAAAAACGAAAAGGGAAATTTTCAAACTTTTGGATTTACCAAATCTCTATATTTCACATCATTATCCATGAAGGATTCCACCTTGGGTACATATCAACATGATCATTCCTGGATGTCACATTGTCGTGCCACATTATCATAACACATCATTTGGTTTTGACTAAATTTAAACATCAAAATTCCAAATAGGCATGCCACATCATTAAGGACACATCAATAGATATGTTGAAATCAACACATTAGTGTGTCACGCTATCATTTTTTTTCTTTCGAGAAATGGAAATAAGAAATTCTAATTTTGTTTGAAAAAGTAAAAGGCTTCCATTAAGCTTGGTCATCCTAATATGGATAATACTTAAGTTTTTCCTTTTTTTTAAAGCTAGATCTTTGGATCCTCTAAAACTCCACCACTAGGGTCCAGCATAGCGGGTTCCCCCCATTCAAGCATCCAATGTCAAAAATTTTCCTCACATGACACGTTAATGATTTTTTGAATGCTTGGAGAGTTGGATATCTAGGGTATCTTCCCAAGTGAAAGAGATGGATATTTTCCATTAGCTCCTTATCGTTGAGCTCTTAGTCATATCTACATTATCCCATTCAACTAGAGGCTAGGATAAGCCTCCAACATCTATATCTAAGGAAAATCCTAGCAACCCTATTTAAAGAAAATTTACATTTCTATATTACCTTTCTACTAGTTGGGCCACTACGCACTATAATATATAACACAATAACCTATGGACTTGGTCTAGTTCAGTGTACATATCCATCAACTATTAGGACCCCTTCTTGTCACTTGCTAGTTTTGTTAACTCAGAATTAGATTATATTAACCAGGCAATGAGCCAGTAGAATGCACAACATAACCTTGTTTTAATTGGAACTAGTATTTTTGAAATAATTTTCAACTTAGGAAACCACCCTCTCCATCAATTTATATTTATGTCAACTAGCCATTAGGCCCCAAAGCACATAACTCAATATTCCATTGACTAAATTCAGTTAGATTTTTAGGTTGTTTATTAGTGGAACTCCCATTTCATTATATAATGTTCTATCAATTGGCCACTGGACCATCATGGCTCTTATCACATCTCATTTTGACTCAAGTCTAGTTTTGAAGACAAGAAATAAATTAATAGGACACTAATTCTTGTTGATTTTTGGTTTTGTTAACTGAGCATAGGGCCAGTGCAATTTAGAACATAGATTTATAAGTTTTTACCAGTTTTTTCTTGTATGCTTAAGTCCCTTTGTAGCTATGGGGTGGTAGGAGGGGGAGGGATTCTCATTAATACTGAAGGAATCATTGAATTTAGATATTCTTAGGGGCTTGGATGGAAGACAAATAACCAAGTAGGAGCATATGGATTGCTTCTTGGCCTAACCTTAGCACAAATAATTAGCATAAAAGAAATTTAGGTTTTAGGAGATTTCATGATCATTATTAGGCATATGATCAATACTACAACAACTAAGACCACTACCTTGAACCAAATCATTAAGGGAGCCCATAATTTACTGCCCTCCTTCGATTCAGTGTCCTTCTACCATGTTTTGAGAGGAAATAACCAAGAAGCTGATAGGTAGGCTAATCAAGCATGTCAACTAGGTGAAGAAAAATGCATATTGAATGAAGTCAAGAGCACGACCAATATCCCATAAGAATGTTGAAGAGCGACATTTGCAGGATGACGATAAAGGATCGAAGGAGGCCAAGAGAAGTAATATTTTTTTAAAGTTTGAATCTTGTGGTAACTTGCTTCTCTATCGTCCCCTATGCCCCCCCAAGTCTCTTTCATCCCACTCCCTTCACTCTAATAACCTTCCTTCTTATTTAACTTCCCCCTCCCCTTCTCCTCTCCATTCCCCTTCCCCTTCCCCTATAGCCACCACCAGTTCTCCCATCCCTTCCATGATATCCTCCCTGGGCATCACCATCCCCTTAACCCTTGGGCCTTGTCCCATCATCCCATGCTTGTTCATGACTGCCATGGAGCCCCGTGGAAATTTTTCCCTCCACTTTCACTCACGACGTGTCAGTGTGCATCACCTTGGTATCACATCTGTTCCAGTTTGGAGCCTCAACGTGCATCTTCATTTCCCTTGCCTTGGTACTTAGGTTAAAGAACGACACTTCACCTTGGGAAACTACAGGAGAATGGGAATTATGCAGTAGAATTTAATTCAAGAACACAGAAAATCCCTACTCGCTCATGGGAGGTTAGTCTAACTAGATAGAATTGAGCAGGAGCATGGTGAGGAATTAATGTTGGATGACAAATATATGATGGAGAATTATTGCGATCTTGGCTACATCATCTTCTTTGCTCAACTCTGCATCAACACTCTGTCTGGTAGTGGCTATAAAAGGGATAACAGTTTGTTAGATTCATATTATTTAAGGTTATTTGGTGAGAAGGTGGCCTTTGGAAAATCCTGGTGGCTTGAGCTAAGGCTACTATTTATGAGTTCTTGTGTCAAGTTGATGGGTTGTGTGTAATTGTGGGTCTGTCTGAGGGCCTGAAGGCATATGAAATTGAGGTTTTGTATGTAATTGAGAGTTTGTATGATGTTGAGGGTCTGAGGTGTGCGTTATTGAGGGTCTATGTGAATCTGAGAGTTCGTATGGTGACATTGGGTGCTCTGTAGTTATTCTCCTGGTATGGGCGGGGATTTGGAGCCAAAATCTAGGAGCTGAATTACTTATAGAACATTGGAGTGAATTTGGGTTGATCACAAATATCACAGAGAAAGGCTACAACCATTGGGTCTATGAGGGTGCCTAACTAGATGAAAACGAGGAGGAAAGAGCCAATTTGTTTTGGAGTTTGTTAAAAGGTCAAAAAATGGAGGCTAGTATGCCAAATTCTAAAGCAAATTTATGGTTGGGATCTTGGGATAACCATAGGCCAAGGTCTGGGGGGTGCCAGTTGGATCTTCTCTGATGGGTGGAAGGAATAGACCATTCTGCATCACTTGTGTGCAGGATCACTAGGAGCCGAGAGAGGCTCTCACTGAACTACAATGCAGTATGCACCAAAAACTCCATGAGAACATGGAAATGTAGGACAGGGAGCTAGAGAAATAGGAGTGTATTTGACAATTGGAAGATGAGGTTGATGCACTGAGGCAACAACTCGAGCAAATCAAGCTCAAAGTGGAAACCATGGAGGATAGTAAGGAGGAAAACATGGAGGACGCGACCAAACAGGAAAACAACAAAGGCTCTAAAGATGTCGTTATTTGCCTGGACCTAAACAATGCAACACCAATGGACATCTAATCTCATTTTTTTCCTTTTTTCACCCATTATCTATATGGTGCAATGGAAATATATATCTATATATTGTCTCAATTTTTTCGTATATATAGTTGTACAAGCATTGAAATGAGGAAATTTTGTGGTAATAATAGCCACATCCTTAGCAGTAGAACTTCAAAACAAATGAAACATTACCATCTCTTTGAAGGCTTGGATATTTTGATGTAAATTCCCAGTTTTTGTTATGAATGGGCACGATTTTTAATATAAATCTATACTCATTTTGGTTAAAAAAAGTCCCTCTGTAGCTAAGCTCTTGTTCATGCCCCCTTATGGGCCCATGTGACCGAGGGATGGAGATAAAAAATCCCCTCCCTAAATTTATGAAGTTACAAGATTTGGCAATGAGAAATCTAGGTCACTCATTAATGATTAGTTTTGAATTTGATGGCTTATAATTTCCCCAAACTCCTTAGATGAGCTTGAGATGTCATTAGCATTAATATATTTACTACATATATAATTCAAGCCATTAACATGAAATGTCCCAAAGAAAAAGGAAGTGATAGGCTACCTACCCAATCTATCTGGTTGAGGGTAAACTTATCCATTATATTCATCCCCAAACAAATAACATAAGTAATTTTCCAATTTCAAGTTAGTTGGAGAAGGAAACATTATGGCTAATTTTCCCTTAGGACAATGTCCCATAGAATTCCTTCAACTTGGATTTCATCCCTATTTACACATAAATTTAATTTAATTTTTTTATAGTAGTTAAAAGAACCTTGTGGGTTTCCTAATAGATTTTGGTAACGTTCCATGATTGGAATAGGCCAAGCATTTTATTATAGCCCATATAAGTTTTCTAATTAATGGAAAACTCCAAGAATTCCCATCCAAACAAGGAAGGTCTCAAGTCTTCATCACAAGTTGTTCGAACAAGATATTTTATTAGTAAAATTCATTTAAAAAGAGTTGCATAAGAAGTTATTAAATTTTCCAATAGATTATGAAAGTTTCCTTCAATTTATCAAGGAAGAATCTTGACCTATGAGTTTAAATATTCTGTAATAACTCCTACCATTAAGTTCTTCACTCTAAAATTGAGACCTCTATCAAGGCTTTCAAATCCACTTCATTAGTGGATCCACCAACTCATACTTTATAAATTAAGGCACCCCTAGTCTATTTAGAGGTAATCTCAATTCCCATGAAATTATCCATTTTTGCATTAATTATTGGGTTGTTAACTTTTCCTTTCACCCATAATATTATAGTAAATTATCAATAAAATTCCTTGGATATTCCACTCGATAGTTCATCACAACACATGTTTTAAAATAAATTAAAACTATATTATGAAGGGTTCATCCCTTTTACATCCCACAGTTTTTTATCACTGATCTTTTATTTTTTATGAACGTAATAGATAAAATATATAAAATAGAGAACAATGAAATACAAGCACACACCAACCATAACAAATACAAATATATGCTATGGGAAACCCTTTTATGAGAAAACCTATTTAGAAGGTTATATTTCTTTTCTCTTTTTTCTCTGGAGTGGAAGTAATACAAACACAAAAGAGAAGGAACTCTTTATGTAGCTACTTGAGAATTATGGCCTATTATATGCTACATAATATAAACAACCTCTATTCTACTTTCTCTCTATCCTCTCTCAACTACTCTTCTCTGCCATGGAAAACAAATGCACTATAATAGAATGGATCCCTTTTTCCTCCTAGTGGCCCAGTTATAACACATCTTGATAACTAACTAGGGTTTTTTTTACTCCTTAAACTCTTAGATAGAGTTACAAATTTGACCCTTCTAGACTCTTATTCATAATATTCATATGGATATCCCATTTTTCATGAGTAATAGGGCCTGACACGGCATCCTCTTGAATTATGTTGGTCAATCATATTAGATCAACTTATGGGAGGCATAACCTTTTTTCCAAAAATATAATTGACTTATTTGTTACATCATTGGAAAGGTAATTGAGTGTAGAGTAACATCACAAGGTCAAATTCTTAAGAAATTAACTTTTACCCCACAAAAAAATCATTTATGGCCCCAAACTAGCATTAGAAGGCTTCCTACCCGAAATATACAATTGGATTCTGCCAATAAAAATGCTCTTATAAGTTGATTCATTCATTTTTTCCACTCTAAAATCACTAGGATGGATGAAAAATTATATAGTGATCCAATATGGATCATACCTCCCCATTTTGGGAGGATTTTGGTCCGCAAAATGTTTATTAAATGAGGCGAGGAAAAATTTATCCTACCTTCTCCTTGGGGTACCATTTATCCTTGCTTGGAAGTTGTGCTTTCAACTCAATCTTCCAAAGGTCTTGTTTCCCTTATATTGTAGTATGGACCTCTTTTGAAAAGTTGTATCCTTTTCCAACTCTATTTGAGCATCTCGTGGTAAATCCTCTATGGAAGGTATGACCTACTTCTCTTTTTTGTCCAATAGGGAAGGTTCATAGAGTTTTATATTTTCCACATTCAACACTTACTAAATGCAAATGTATAGGGATAAAACTAAGTCTACAGGCCTTATCCCCCATATTTTCTAGTATCTCAAAAGGACCATATCATAGAGCCTTGATTTTCTTGAGAAGACCTTGTAGCTTCTCATTGTTCAATCGTAACCATACTATGTCTCCCACTTTAAGTGACCTATATTTCCTATGTTGATCATGCCTGACTTTTTGTTTTTCATGTGACTTATTCAACACCTCCTATACTTGTAAATGGATCTACCTGATCCTCTCAACAATTTTTCTTCTCTTAAAGCATTTACCATGAGATCCTCCCTCACTTATCCAATTACATAGGATAAATACACCAAATACTATTGTGAAAACTCACATTTTTTGAGATTTTCTAACATCTAGTGTTTCTTTAGAGTCTCTGGCACTTGAATCAAGTGTGAGATGTGCTCCTCCTAGGTAGTGCTACAAATTAGTATATCATCCAAATGAAAAATACAAATTAATCTATATATAGGCATACTACATCAACCATTGATATCATGTATGTAGCTAGTGCATTACATATTCCAAATGGAATGACTAACCACTCATACAAACCTTTTATAGTATTGAAGGTGGTATTTAGCTTTCTTCTTCCTTGAGTGCCACCTAGTGATACGCTGATTTTAAATCCAACCTAGTGAATTATTTCTCTTGCAGCAAATGATCCAATAGATAATATATCCTAGGTAGGGGGTACCTATTCTTATGCATTATCTTTTTTATTGCTCTATATTCAACGTAGACTCACTAAATCACATCCTTATTTTGCATAATTATGATGGGAAACCCACATGGTGAGGTACTTGGTCAAATACCACCTTGCTCTAGCAACTGCTACAACTACTTCTCCACCTCATTTTCTTCAAGAATGGAATTCCTGTATAGCCTAATGTTTGGAAATGGAGAGTCCAAAAATTATTAGATCTCATGCTCCACTTCCCTCTTGGGTGGTATCCCTTTAGGCTCTTGGAACACTCCCTTGTATGCCTACATAAACTATTCTAATTGTTGACTTTGTTCCTCAGTGTACCCCTCCAAGGATACCTTTACTCCCATTGACTCTTCTATAGACTAATTTTATTTAAAATAAAAAGCACATTTGTTTATCTACTCATTAGTGCACTCATCCAAGGATTTCTTTAAAAATATTAAAACATACTTCTTGATAAAAATAATCAATTACTTAGCCTGGTTGGCACTTACCAGTGAAATATTTGACCTTTTGTTGTGTGTGTTGATTGTTGTAATATTCAATAATACTAAGAGGGGGGTGAATAAGTATTCACAATATTTAACTTCAAAAACTTGTAAATGCTTCCACATATATAAAGAAAAGCACATAAATATATAGAGCACAAATATTTTTATGCGGAACCCAAATCAAGAGAAAACAAAAATTTCTTTTATTATATATATATAAAAATTATATTAAATTTATCAACACCAACTAAAAGGAAGCACCAACTCCCTATTTTATCATCACCAACTAAAAAGAAACATTTATTCCTTAATTTATCAACACCAAATCTTATATAAGAGTCAATATTAGTCAAAGAAAGTATACCCTCCTGGAAGCTGCTCCATTGTTCTTCACACAAGCACACAGTTTCTCAAACACAACCTTCTTAGCAATAAAACTTCCCTCAAAAAATGATCCTTGAATTTGGCCTTCTTATCAGCATAACTTGACTTCTAGAACTATGCCTCCTCCATAAGGTTCGACATAGAAAACAGTGTTAGATATTCAAAACTAGACCCGAAACTTGCCTCAAACACACCAAGATTTGGACCTCAAAATATGCCTGAGTTCAACATACTTTGTACCAAAATTTTGGTCTAGAAATTCGACCTCAATAGGGATAGGTCATTTATTTTAGGAAAGACATGAAACTTGACCTTCCACTCTAGAATTAGGTCCTCTACATAGATCCGAAATTTGACCTTCAAAGGGGACAAAATTCAACCCTGGGGAATAGGTATGCATTCATCCTTCTAACCAAGAACAAAAACATTCAAAAAATGTGCCAAAAATTCTTCCAAAATAGGCCAAAGGACCTTTCCAAAATAAGCCAAAAACTCTTCAAAAATTGTGCCAAAAATTCTTTCGTAGAAAATCTCTCCAAATCATCTCCACTTCACTTCAGGATCATGAGGTAACAACCTCATAAATCCTCCTTTTATTTTCTTATTTGAATATATATGAACTTTATTGAGTGAGTGACTTGAAATTCTCCTTATTTCACTTATTTTTAGTGCATTCGAGGTCTAGAATCGTTGACTTATCCACTAGCTGGGCTGACTTTTCCACTAGTTGGACTAGGTTATGCAACTGGAAAAATACATAGTGAATATTTGAAAAATCATTTCTCCTAAACCATGAGGAGTTAGAGGACTTTTGGAAAGATCTAAAAATAAAAATTCCAACCATACATGTTATACTTCCATTTTAGCTAGGTAAACAGAGTAAAAATGCATTCAAAGATAGGTTATCCAAATGGGGCATAAAAATCCAAAAACAATAATTTGAAATGTGCTATTTGAATATGTAACTTTCTCTTTCAATTAAATAACCTTTTACATTAATGAAAGATTCTTCCAAAATTGATGATGAAGGATTTTCTATCCTTAATGAGGTGGTATTAGTTGTCTCTCTACATGATGTTTGCATCTTGATTGTACATATTAATAATCCCAATCACAAGTCCACATACATCAAGTGGAACTACATCTAATTCTACTTCTTTAATATAATCAACACTAATAGAAAATTTAATTTTACACTATTTAGTTACCTTTATCTCGACCTCCTTGTTCAGCCATGTCAACAGATAAGGGATAGAATGACCATGAACCTCTAATCCAAGTTTGATGACTAGATACATTGCTATGAGATTTTCTCGTGAACTTAAGTTGAACAAAGAATTAATATTTTTCTTCTTGACCTATATATTTATATTGGAAGATTATAGTCATCTACTTCTCTTCTCGTTGATGTAACTTATTGAAACTCACCCAATTTTGCACTAATGTGGAGAAAATATTCTCATCCATGTAAAATCTGATTCCTACTTGATTAGTCGAATTTATGGCTATGATGTGGCTATTATATTTTTCTTCTTTTCTCCTTCTTATAGTTCTTTGAGTTGAGATATCGAAGTAATTTCCAAACATTTCTCTTCTATGTGGCCATACATGTTGTAGTAGTTTCTAGGATATTTCCATTCATCTGTTGTGGCTACCTTTTTCTTGTCCTTCTACGATTTCCAGTTCTTCTTCCCCTCCTTGGAAGCTTCCCAGTATCTCTTTTACTTTGAACCACTTGATTACTCTTTCTTTTGGACTATGTTTTCAAGTTGTATGCATATACACTAGCCTCATCCACAATTTTGGGTTTGAGTAGCATCAATTTCTTTTTTATATGGTTGTGTAGACCACTTAGATACTTTACGAGTACATATAGGTTCTTGGGAGTGATACCCAAGATTATTTCCATATTTTAGAATTTTGTAATGTAGGTCGATACCCAAGAGAGACACCTAGGAGATACTCTTGTACACTTTTCACATATCTTTACTTTAAGTAATTCCACCATATCCATTGGTACTCTATACAACTGATCGGGTAGAATTAGGACTTTATGAGGATTGTAAAACCCTCCCACTTAGTTACTATGGGATACCCCTCTATCCTAAGGATTTCCATGTAGATTTCCCACTAGGCTAGAGCATGAGCCTCTAATTTCAAATGATAAAATGAATTTTTCTATTGCTCATATATGTAGTGACTGCTAAAATAAATCTCTAACTAACACAATGAGTGATTTAATTTCATATCATCAATCTCACCTTCATATGGCTTGATGTACACCTTTGATTTAATCTTGAAGAGGGAATATGAATGGTTCATGGCATGTGAACTCAAATACTCTTCTTTGGTATCTTTCTTGGTCTCCTTCTCTATATCTTCTTGATACCCCAATTTTCCCTCTCCTTTATGTTGGAATATCCATCTTCTTCAACTCCAAACTTATTTTCTAGAGACACCATAAGGAGTTCCATATTGTGGTTGATATCCATGACCTATGCTTCCATCCTTGAGAATGTCTCCTCTATTAAATATCAAGGGTTATTATAGATAATTTTGTAGGCAAATGGAATTTTAAAGATTTCTACTCAAGTTATTTAATAGATATTCTACAAATTCAAAAAAAAATCCTAAAGAATCCTTACTTTGATACCAATGTGATTTGTAAACTACCATGGATATTCCTTTAGACAAGTCCCCATAATAGGTATATTACAATAAACTGAAATCTATACTATGAATGGTTAATTTCTTTTAGGTTCCAAAATTTTCATTATTAATATTTTTATTTTTAAGTATGCAATAGATAAAATGTGGAAAACAGAGGAAAATGAAATACAAACATGCATGAATTATAATGAACACCAATATACTCTCTAGGAAACCCTTTAAAGAGAAAACCTAGCCAAAAGGTGACACTGTTATGATCTCTTTTGTTTGAAATGGAAAAAATGAAAATACAAAGGAGAAGGCACTCTATATGGACTTATTTAAGACACATGGATGAAGGGATACTATATAATAGACACCCCCTCTTTTTTTCTCTCTCTATCCACTCTTAGCCGCACTTATCTTTTATGGAACAAAAATGCATGAAAATAGAATAGGAACTTTTTTCCTCACAATGGCTTAGTTATAACATAACTCGATGACCAACTAGGGGTTTTTGACTCCAAATATGATTTGGAGCTAAAAATTTCACCATTTTAGAGTCTTATTCATAGTATTCAGATGTATACACCCTTTTCCATGAATAAAAATGTTTGACGTGGCACCCTCTTGAATTATGGTGGTTAATCTACGTCAGTTTTTGCGAGGCACAACCTTTGCATCTAAAATTTGATTGATGATTTTATTAAATTTTTTGAAATTTATTTAAGTTTATAATAATTTCATAAATAATATTCTTAAGGAGGAAATTTCACCCCCCTAAAACACCATTTAAGGCTTCAAACTGGCCCTCAAGGTTTTAGACCCCAATTCTCCATACTAGGCCATGTTGATAAAACTGTTCCTATAAGGAAATTCCTTCAAAATTTCCACACTTAAATCATGGAGATGGATGAGAAATTGTTGAGATTTGTATCTTGGGAGGTAATACAAGCCCTAGGGTTCGGGTATTGGAGGTTGGAGTGCCACAAAAGTGACTTGTGGGCTTGGAACCGAAGCTTAGGATTTTGTACCTAAATATGTAGGGCCAAAACCATGATGAGAATTTGTCATGCGATGATTTTTTATGATAAAGGACCCCGAGAGGAACTAGAGGCAGTCAAAATCATCCAAATTCGAAGTCTATAATTCAAGATATTATTTTTTGAAATTAATGTTACTTGTGAGGGCTAAAATTCAAGTCAGCCTAGTTGAAGGAGTTCCCTTTAGGGATGTTCATTATCACCCTCATGAAGCCTATAAATAAGAGATGATTCGGATTCATTTAGAGACATCTAAGGAGGATCATTCTAGTGGGCCCTAATATTGCAGTAAGAGTGCTCCAACTCCCAAGGGCTCCTCAACTCTATTATCAACCCAGGGTTCATACAAACTTTGAGGCGACAATGCTAATATACACAGTAGATGGGATTCTACTCATGCCACCCTCAACTATGACACTAGATCAATAGTGCTCCAAGGCCATTCCTCCTATTGAATTAGAATAAAAAATAACTAATTAAGATGCAATTTGGAAGCTACCTCTAATGATAAAAAGGAGAATGCTTTTGAACTTCAACTTGTAAATGCTATTGAATCAATTCATGAAAAGATAAGAGATACACTAGCAGAAAGGGAACTACATTATCTTGCAACCAACCATTGAGCTACCAAATCATAACTCAAGATTCACTCACCATTTATCTAGCTCACACTTTCATATCAATCAATTTTGATTTGTGCCAAATATGTGATAGAGAAACTAATGCTATTCTATTTTGTAGAGAAGGAAAATTAGGTTTTGCAGTGGCCTAGGTGTTGTCCCTGATCATGGAGTCACAACTCAGGGTCAACCAACTTCTAAACTAAGTACACATTGCATCAAAGGTTAAAACAATTAGAAAAATAAGCTACTACAAGTATGTTATACGAGGCTGCTACAGGTACCCTATATTGCTACAAGAAGGCCTGTAATGCTACAGGAAGGCTGTCGACAAGGTTTAGGATGTAGGAATGATGGGTTCAAGGAATGGTAAGGTGGATGGAGGTTGAGGTAAATAGATTAAAGATGTCAAACACCCCTAGCCAAGCTCAAAGCCTTTGGAAGGCATGTTTTTTCACTAGGAGAGTTGCTCACAGTGATATAAGAAAACAGTCTCAAGAAAATAACTTTGAAGGAAAAATTTTGGGTTCAAAAAAGAGGGTGAGAAAGTCCAAGATGGGGGTGGTTGAATTATCCTTTCCTATAGATCCAAACATCCCTGAAACATCACATGCATATACCCTTTTATCATTGACAAAATGAAACAACTAATAGTGGAAAAGATGAGTTGAATTTAAAGGCCATCTAATCTATGCCAAAAAATATGACCTAGTCAATAAATCAAATCCTAAGCTATAGTAAGAACATGAAAAACAAGATGAATAACATGGAACTTCTTCCAATAAATCATAAGCATAGTATTTTTGGACTGTGAGTGCAGATCCTTCCATTCATGCTCCCATGGGAGACATGAGATAGAGGTTGCAATCACAAGATTTTGATGGGTTATTTTCTAAGGAAGTGCATAAAACTAATAAAAACTCTAAACCAAAAGAAGATACAAATACACAAGAGGATCCTAAGCCACTAGGGTTGGGCCCAAACCCAATAACCATAGCTCTCTAGAGCTAACTCAGTGATTAACCAATAGGAAGTTTCTCATTATCATTGCATCAATGTCAAATACATCACATAACTAGTCAAAAATAATAGTGCCGAGTACTTGAGCTCAATAGCCACCTAGATGAAAACAAAACTTGAATTGTAATGAGCTCTTTTAAATGTTTATTTATGCAAGAGGGTAGCTACTAGGAACTCCTTAGAAAATATGAAAGTTTGTCTCCCATAACTCGAGATTGGTGGATCTTGATCTTCATTAACTTCACTTGCTTGGCTGCCAATGACCTCGTCCTTCTTGGCTTCAAATGACCTCGAGCTGATGAGAGAAAGTGTCGTGATCTTGGGTTGATTGAAGGAGTTGAGGAGGTGTGCAACCTCCTAGAATCTCTCCCTGCTGTCTACTCTGAGCCCCTACATGTAAATTATCTAAAAAATGCTCCATTTCATGCAATTAAACCATATTAAGCCACATGACATAGCAAAACATATTTTACCCCTCTCACTAAGCATAATATAAGAAAAATTGTAAATAAATGTGAGAAAGAGATAGTTCTAAAGCTGGAGGATGACATTATGACCCTTATAATGTACCAATTGATGAGCCTCATAATCACTCCCCTACTGAAATTGTTGCTCATCCTCTGAGAAACTTAGTCATCTATGTCCATGTCTTTCATGGCCATGGTGGACTCTCTGACAACCTATGAATCCTCAGATGGCGTGCCTTCTTGGGGATAAAAATCTACATTCTTTTTTATCTCTGTCCACTCCTTATGCTCTTTTGCTTCATTTCTTCCTTCCTATTGGCCTAGCAACAATGGTGGATTGATCTTGAGTCCTATCCACTTAAATTTTAATATTTGCATGATCCTCTTGTACAGGGGTGTCCTCTCCAATGCATTCCTTAGCCTTTCACGGGAGTGATATTCTATGATCTAGAGGCTATGGGGTAAGGCACTCCATCTCCTTTAGCAGGCTTGCTTTCTTTCTGTTCCCAACAACTTGAGTGTGTTTTCATAATCCGAGATGTCTTGTATATGGTTTGCAAGATATTTTTGTACAAGGTCAGCATCATTGCAGATGATGCTATGATTGTTGATGATAGCCATTGGGATCATTAGCTCTGTCATGACATATAATGGTTCCTTTTCTCCCTTTTCCATGAATATATTTACTTCCTCAACTCTTGCCTCCTCATGAGTCATCCAGGATGCTAAGGCCATCAACTATGTATCCCCCAATCTTGCATTGGGATCCCAAATATTCATATCAGTCAAAGTGAGGTTATTAATGTAAAAATCAATCAATTTCACTATGTCCTCCATGCTAGCTTGGTTGCATAATTCAATGAATTGTTTGTAATCTTGAAATGACATAGACCCATGTTGTTCTAAGGTTTTGATTTGGAATTGCAGCCACTTCTCTTTGAGAAATAGTGCATAAAACTTGGATGGTTTTCTACACTATAATGCCTCCATGGAGAGGCCTGCGATTATGGAAAGTTGGGTCTCCTTTTCCTGCACCTTCTCCCTCAGGCACATATTTTCTTCCTGTAGCCACTCCTTCACTGTGGACTTCCTCATTGTCAACTCACTTAGTTATTTTCCAATTTCAAGGACATTTTCTTCCATGAGGCCCACATATTCCACCTTATTAGACTTAGAAATTTGCATCCATATGTGGGTTCTTCCTCTTTCTGCTTCTAGCTCATAGAAAAGTGGGACTGCAAATTTTTGGGGAATAATTCTCCCTCCTTCAATGAATTTATAATATGAGCTTAGGCTAGGTTATGGACTAGGCTCCTAGAGCTTTGGGAAGTCCTTCCCAAATTTTTTTGGGAGGCTATTACCTCCTATAGTTGTTGTGTCACATTCTTCCCCTCCTGTTTCTTATTTTGCTCCTCTTGTAGCATCCTATGTCCCTCCTATAGCACACTCTATTTTTCCTATAGCATCCTCTGCCCCTCCTATAACTTCCCCTTTTCTTCTTGTTGGAGGGTGGTTAGTGTTTTGGGTTGTTTGAAGGAGGTTTATTTGGTGGTGGCCTCCTTACATATGCTATTGGAGTCTTTGTTATGGGTTTTAGAGAGGTGACCTCTTTGATTTTTCTTTCAGTGGGTCCCACCTCCTCTTTCTTGCTTGGGGACTCCTCAATTGTGATGGGGACCTTTGCAGGAGTTTTTTGCCTCCCTTGCTCGATCCTGGTTCTTTTCATGGTCTTAAAATATAGGGGGGCTTGCCTTTATATCTTGATTTTAGGTTTGAATGGGGTGCTCAAGGTAGCTAAAGTCACAACTACCTCTTGTTAAGTGGGTCCTTAAGACAAGATTACTTGCTTTGGGGGTATCCCTATTTCTCTGGGCTTAGTAGTCTTCTTCGAACTTAATTTTTCCTATTTCTCCCCCTCTTCTTTTTTCATTTTCTTCTCCTCCTACCTTTGATTTTGGTTATTCCACTGTCCTTTATGCTTATGTTTCTCTTTCTCATTCTTCTGACCTTACTGACTCTTCCTCTTCTATCCTTGCCCTTTCTTCTTCTTCCTCTATTTTTCCCTCTTTCCCTCCAACACTAGAGGCTAGGGTCTCACCTGGTGTGAGGATCTGTGCTTCAATGAAGGTTTCTCTATCCATGTCTATGAATTGTGACCAAAGAATAACAATTCTAAATTTTCTCAAGGAAACCACCACTATCAGTTTAATGAGGCCATGGTGGTCTAGGTGTTGGTGTTTTCCCTCTCTCACTTTTTGACTCATGTCCTTGATGGATTGTAGGAGGAAGTATGGCACACTAAGTCTTTGAGCAAGAGGTAATTCTTCCTGGATCCTAAGTTCATGAAGTAGTCTAAACTGTTAAGCATATACACACTCATTATTCCCTCAAAAGATATGTATTTTAGAATATGGTAGGCCACTTCATCCAAGGGATAAGGTAGGATTTCTCTCCTAAATCCATTCTTGTCCTTGACAGAATTTTCATTGGAAGTGAAGAAATTATTTTTAGCAGTGACATTGGTGGATTTTTCTTCTCTGCTCCATTTGATCCCTAGAGATAGGGTTGTCAATCTGTTAATTATTTCAGGGCCGAGTGAGATAGTGAGCCCACTCACCACACTGGTGGAACTGTCCTCTGTTTGTGAGTTTAGAGCCATGGTAAATTCAAAGGAAATGTCATCAGCATACCCTTTCAACAACTCGAAGAATCATGGCCATTGGTGTCTTCTTAAAATGTATACCATAGGAGAGTGTAGTCGTATTCTTTTGGTATCTGAGAGCTCCCTTCTGTTAAATCCTCCCCTCATCTCTTCTCTATGTTTTTAGCTAAGTGAGGGAGAGATACTTGTTTAATAGCCTCAATGTATAATTCAGTGGTAGTAGTGAGTTAAAATTCCTTTATGATGATAATTTCTTACATTCCCCTTACTCTACGGCACAGAATCACCTTTTAATTTCATAATTAAGCTACTACTGCCTATAGAATTTGAAGTGAAATTTTCATACAATCTTATGGATGGATGAAGGATATGGTGGAAATTACTTTTTATCAAGTGTATTGGTATTAAGGTGATAGTTTGGAGACCAATTCAAACATCTGTGGTTTTCCTCCACCCTTTCAATCTTCCTGTAGCAGTTTCTTAGCCCTCCTGTAGCAGTTGCGGGATTACCAGTAGCTCCTTCCTATAGAAATTGCAGAACAAGGTTTGAAACTCCTCGATGGTACACCAAGCTAGTCATCTCCCTAGATATTTTTGAAATGAGTGATTATGCCAAATAATTCAAGCCCCCATACATAATATGCCATTTTTGGCTTAGGCTTGGAGTGTTGTGGTGACCTGGCAGTCACATGGGGTTTCCTCTTTTGGACCATTTGCCCCACTCAAAGTGATTATTTCCTCTTTCCAATTTCAAGGACATTTTCTTCCATGAGGCCCACATATTCCACCTTATTAGACTTAGAAATTTGCATCCATATGTGGGTTCTTCCTCTTTCTGCTTCTAGCTCATAGAAAAGTGGGACTGCAAATTTTTGGGGAATAATTCTCCCTCCTTCAATGAATTTATAATATGAGCTTAGGCTAGGTTATGGACTAGGCTCCTAGAGCTTTGGGAAGTCCTTCCCAAATTTTTTTGGGAGGCTACTACCTCCTATAGCTGTTGTGTCACATTCTTCCCCTCCTGTTTCTTATTTTTCTCCTCTTGTAGCATCCTCTGTCCCTCCTATAGCACACTCTATTTTTCCTATAGCATCCTCTGCCCCTCCTATAGCTTCCCCTTTTCTTCTTGTTGGAGGGTGGTTAGTGTTTTGGGTTGTTTGAAGGAGGTTTATTTGGTGGTGGCCTCCTTACATATGCTATTGGAGTCTTTGTTATGGGTTTTAGAGAGGTGACCTCTTTGATTTTTCTTTCAGTGGGTCCCACCTCCTCTTTCTTGCTTGGGGACTCCTCAATTGTGATGGGGACCTTTGCAGGAGTTTTTTGCCTCCCTTGCTCGATCCTGGTTCTTTTCATGGTCTTTAAATATAGGGGGGCTTGCCTTTATATCTTGATTTTAGGTTTGAATGGGGTGCTCAAGGTAGCTAAAGTCACAACTACCTCTTGTTAAGTGGGTCCTTAAGACAAGATTACTTGCTTTGGGGGTATCCCTATTTCTCTAGGCTTAGTAGTCTTCTTCGAACTTAATTTTTCCTATTTCTCCCCCTCTTCTTTTTTCATTTTCTTCTCCTCCTACCTTTGACTTTGGTTATTCCACTGTCCTTTATGCTTATGTTTCTCTTTCTCATTCTTCTAACCTTACTTACTCTTCCTCTTCTATCCTTGCCCTTTCTTCTTCTTCCTCTATTTTTCCTTCTTTCCCTCCAACACTAGAGGCTAGGGTCTCACCTGGTGTGAGGGTCTGTGCTTCAATGAAGGTTTCTCTATCCATGTCTATGAATTGTGACCAAAGAATAACAATTCTCAATTTTCTCAAGGAAACCACCACTATCAGTTTAA
The DNA here is from genome assembly GCA_000404065.3 of Pinus taeda. Classification (NCBI taxonomy): domain Eukaryota; kingdom Viridiplantae; phylum Streptophyta; class Pinopsida; order Pinales; family Pinaceae; genus Pinus; species Pinus taeda. Next base: position 69,005 of record APFE030307723.1, read on the forward strand.
TGAGGCCATGGTGGTCTAGGTGTTGGTGTTTTCCCTCTCTCACTTTTTGACTCATGTCCTTGATGGACTGTAGGAGGAAGTATGGCACACTAATTCTTTGAGCAAGAGGTAATTCTTCCTGGATCCTAAGTTCATGAAGTAGTCTAAACTGTTAAGCATATACACACTCATTATTCCCTCAAAAGATATGTATTTTAGAATATGGTAGGCCACTTCATCCCAGGGATAAGGTAGGATTTCTCTCCTAAATCCATTCTTGTCCTTGACAAAATTTTCATTGGAAGTGAAGAAATTATTTTTAGCAGTGACATTGGTGGCTTTTTCTTCTCTGCTCCATTTGATCCCTGGAGATAGGGTTGTCAATCTGTTAATTATTTCAGGGCCAAGTGAGATAGTGAGCCCACTCACCACACTGGTGGAACTGTCCTCTGTTTGTGAGTTTAGAGCCATGGGAAATTCAAAGGAAATGTCATCAGCATACCCTTTCAACAACTCAAAGAATCATGGCCATTGGTGTCTTCTTAAAATGTACACCATAGGAGAGTGTAGTCGTATTCTTTTGGTATCTGAGAGCTCCCTTCTGTTAAATCCTCCCCTCATCTCTTCTCTATGCTTTTAGCTAAGTGAGGGAGAGATACTTGTTTAATAGCCTCAATGTATAATTCAGTGGTAGTAGTGAGTTAAAATTCCTTTATGATGATAATTTCTTACATTCCCCTTACTCTACGGCACAGAATCACCTTTTAATTTCATAATTAAGCTACTACTGCCTATAGAATTTGAAGTGAAATTTTCATACAATCTTATGGATGGATGAAGGATATGGTGGAAATTACTTTTTATCAAGTGTATTGGTGTTAAGGTGATAGTTTGGAGACCAATTCAAACATCTGTGGTTTTCCTCCACCCTTTCAATCTTCCTGTAGCAGTTTCTTAGCCCTCCTGTAGCAATTGCGGGATTACCAGTAGCTCCTTCCTATAGAAATTGCAGAACAAGGTTTGAAACTCCTCGATGGTACCCCAAGCTAGTCATCTCCCTAGATATTTTTGAAATGAGTGATTATGCCAAATAATTCAAGCCTCCATACATAATATGCCATTTTTGGCTTAGGCTTGGAGTGTTGTGGTGACCTGGCAGTCACATGGGGTTTCCTCTTTTGGACCATTTGCCCCACTCAAAGTGATTATTTCCTCTTTCCTCATAATCACCACCCACTATATATGATCCCAAATCGACTAATGTAACATATCCACATTGCATGAATTCTTACCATCACTTTTAGTTTACTAGCCACCTCCAGCTTATTAAAACATATCTTCTTGACATTTACACATTTTATTTATTCACACATAAGGAGGAGGTGAGATTTTTCGATACCTGTGCCTACCTCATGATTGAACTATTGCAGGATTTTCATGTTGGAGTTGGACCACATTATTGGTATCAAGGGAGTTGACTTGTTGGCTTCTTTCCTATGTATTTCTTCATTGTTCCTCATGATATTCGATTTTTGTGTTTGCTGTGTGTGCAGATACATTATTGATGTCTAAGATTCTACTCCTAATGGAGAGTTTGTCTAAGAGTGATATGACTACTTTAGAGTGGCCTCATAAGTTCCCATCACCCCCCCACTGATGAGAAAAGCACAAGATTATTGTTTTCGGTGATGTGTGCATAGGCTGCTACAGGAGGAGGTTTTCCTCTTATAGCAGTCCTCTCCTTTTCCTCTAGGGTCTTCAAGCTTCATAAGGGTTATGAGAGAAATTGTAATATGTCTTGAGGACAATGCTAAGAAATTCAGGGAGTAGTGTAGACTCATATAAATGAAGATGAGGGCCTCTGTGTGTTTTTCCAAATTTATAACAGGGGTAAGACAAAGTGGAGGATTTTTAGTGGAATTTGTTTTTTATGAAATGGGATGGATGAGTGATAGATGGATGGTATAACATGGTGGAGGAACATTACTCATCATTTTCAAGGTCATGTTGGGCCATAATTTTCCTCAGGTATCCCTCCTGTAGCTTTTCAAAACCCTCTTGTAGCACCACATGACCTTCAAGTAGCATTTATAGGTCCTTCGTGTAGCAGTCAGTCCATAGAAGGTGTGAAACTTGAATTTTGGGTTAATGGGATGGTGGAGAGGGGGGATCACATGAGTGTGGATGATGGATAGGAAGTGGATGGATGGAGGAGCAAAGGGAATCTTGAGAATTTTGGCCATGTAGCCATGAAATCTGCCACTATCTTTAATCCTCCAAAATGACTAAAAAAATTAGTAGGCATGGTGTAGATTCATTTCTTGTGTGTTTTTTTGTTTTTGTTTGTTTGTTTGTTTGTTTGTTTGTATTATTAAGCATACTTTAGATCCATTTCTTGTGTCTTTTTTTGTTTTTGTTTTCTTTGTTTTTTTTTTTTTTTTTTTTCGTTTTTTGTTTTTGTTTTTGTGTTGTTTTTTTTTTAATTTTATTTTTGTTTTTGTTTTTGTTCTTGTTTTTTGTTTTTGTTTTTTTCTTGTTTTGTTTTGTTTTTGTTTTATTTTGTCTTGTTTTTGTTTTGTTTTGTTTTGTTTTTGTTTGTTTCTTTGTTTGTTTGTTTTTGTTTGTTTGTTTGTTTGTTTTTGTTTTTGGTGTTTGTTTGTTTTTGTTTTTTGTTTTGTTTTGTTTTTGTTTTGTATTTTATTTTGTTTTGTTTTGTTTTGTTTTGTTTGTTTGTTTGTTACCTTAGAGAGTTTTTCAACCTATATGCCTTGCCCCTAGGTGCCTCAAGAGAGGTTTTCACCTACAGATCTTTATTATTATTCTTCTCTTTTTTTTTTCTTCTTGGCTACCTCAGAGAGGTTTTCAACCCAGGTGTTGGCCTCAGATGCCTCAAAAGGGTTTTCATCTAGGTTTTTTTTTTTTGTAACAAAAATATCTAGAAATTTTGTGGACTGGAAGCTATGAAACTTCCAATCACAGTAAATTCTCTACTGGTTGCATTGATGAATTCTACTTAGACATAGGATTTCTATATACCTTCATCTTGTAGCCATTGAAAAGCAAGGGAATCCCTTCCTCATCATTGGTCCTGATTTGAACAACTCCATTTTCATGACATTTTTATATCAGGTACGGGCCTAACCATATTGTCATTAGTTTTTCTTTGAAATCTTTGAACCTTGACTCATATAATAATTCCCAATCCCCTTCTTGAAAAAACTTGTCCTTGGTATGCCTATCATGCTAGACCTTCCTTTGCAATTTTATAACTTAAGTGTGTAGGAGGGCTTGCATACTGAACTCATCCAATCCATTTAATTGGATTAACCTCTCTTGCTATGCTTTGGTAACATTTAAGTCTAATTGGGCTACCATTCTCAAAGTATTATACTCAAACTTAATAGAAAGAAAAGCTTTCTTTCCATAAACCAGATCATATGGAGTGAACCCATTAGTTATCTTCCAAGTGGTGTTATAAGTTCAAGTGGCCTCCACTAATTTGTCTGCCTAACCTCTCCTATTGTTTCTCACTACCTTGGTGAGGATGCTCTTAAATTCCCTATATGTGACCTCTACTTTCCCATTTTCCTGAGGGTGATAGGCCATAGATGTTTTGTGTTTGATATGATGTTGCTTTAGAATATTCTCAATAATATGTGATGTGAATTGAGCTCCCTAATCAGTGACTATCTTCTTGGGGTACCCAAATTGGTAAATATATTTTCCCTTAAGAACTCAACCACTTTATCCTTTGTTGTTGCTTTTTCATTCTTTGCCTCAGCCCACTTTGTCAAGTAATCAGTGCACACAATGATGTACTTTTTCTGCCCTGATAGTGGATCAATTGCCCCAATGAAATCCATGCCCCACTTGTCAAATGGTTCTGAGTCCACCTGAGATTGTAGAGGAATTTCATCCATGGGTGTGGGTTTTCCCATCCTCTCGCACTAATCACATCTACTCATATACCTTCTTGCATCTTGGTGATGAGTGGGCCAATAATAGCTAGCTTGTAAAGATTTGAAAGTTGTTCTCTTAGAAGTAAAATGACCTCCATAGGGCCCATCATGGTAGGTCGAGAGGATGTCAAAAACTTCCTCTTCCTTGACACATCTCCTTAAGATCTGATCTGGTCCCAACCTGAAGATATTTCCCCCAATCTAAGTGAAAGGGGCACTTTTCCTTACAATTTTGCTCTTCTCCCTAGATGACAGATTTGGAGAAAATCTTGCAGCAACTAGGTAGTTGGCTATGTCAAAAAACCATGGAGAGAGAATTGATATAGAAAATAAGTGCTCATCTGGAAAATGATCATCGACCATCCCTTCATCACTTGCAAGAAAAACAAGTCTAGACAAAAAATCTACAACTACATTTTCTTTTCCTAGCTTGTCATTGATAGTTAAATCAAGTTGATGTAACAATAACAACCATTTAATGATTTTAACATTCTAGTGATGTAGTGTCTAAATTTGTTTAAGGAGTGTACAATAGCTAAGAGTTCTTTCTCAATTATAGTGTAGTTCACTTCAGCCTTAGACATATTTTTACTAATGAAGTAAGTGGCATAGGGTGGCTTATCATCTATTTGTCCCAAGGACGTCCCCACAAATTTTGGGGATGCATCAACATGGATATGTAATTCATAGCCCAATTTAGACCCCTAAGTATGGATGAAATGGTTAATTTCTCTTTGAAAATATCAAGGGCCTCTTGGAAACTACTTGTCCAATAGAATTTTGAGTCCTTGGCCAGCAACCCAAACAATGATGAAGCCACTTTACTGAAGTCCTTGATAAACCTCATATAATGGCTAGCTAAGCCCAATAAAATCCTAACATCCCTCTGATTTTCAAGAGTAGGGACCATTTTTATGATGGGATCTTGTTTGGGTACAATTGTATTCCCTCCTGAGATATTGAATGGCCAAGGACAGTCCCTACATTCATTAAGAATTCACATTTTTTAGGACTAAGTGAGAGGTTCATTTCAATGCATTTCCTCAAGACTTTTCCCATATTAGAGAGAGACTCTAGGAAGTCACACCCATAGAGAGTGAAAACATCCATGTAGATCTCCACAGAGTCATGGATAAGCTCAACAAATATGCTCAGAACTGCCCTTTGAAAAGTGGTAGGGGCATTGAATAGATCGAAAGGGAGGACCCTATAAGAAAAGGTACCCCAAGGACACGTGAATGTAGTTTTGTTTTGATCCTCAAGGATGATCTAGATCTGATTGTAACCATTGAATCTATCCAAGAAAGAGAAGAACTTCTTCCTTGCAAGACCATCTAAAACTTGGTCAATGAAAGGAAAAGGGAAATGGTATTTTTTGGTGGCTTTGTTCAATTCTTTGTAATCCACACAAGTCCTCCACTTCCCATTCTTCTTTGGGACCAAAACTAGAGGGGAAACCCACTCACTATATGAGATGGGGTATATGAACCCTAAATCCAAATATTTTTGACAATTCTTCCTTTACTATTTCCTTGAGGGATTGATTCATTCTCCTTTGAGGTTGGCACACATGTTTTCATCCCTCCTTGATGTACATGTGATGAGTACAAATCAAGGGATGCACCTGCTTCATTTCTTTATAGTTCCAAGCAAAGGAATCTAAGTTCTCTCTCAGCATCTTGCACAAATTCTCTTCTTGGTTGGTCGAGAGAGAGGAGTTAATATTCAAGGTTCTAGATGGACCAAATTCCACAACTTTGACATGGGCATGACTTGGGTCAACTAAGCATAATTCAGTCTAAGGACTACTTTGAGACTCTTTCACAAGCTCATCAAGAGCCATGGTGTTGGGGGGTTGGTTCTGAAGGATATGGTCAATGAGGTCATCTTCATCAGGTTTCCTCCCTCCTATAACAACATCTAGGGTAGATATTGAATGAGATGTTTTACGATACACTTCATCTTCCTCCTCCTATTTTAGCAACAAGGGTAAGTCATGCATAATGGATGGATGAGTAGGAGGATACAATACAAATTGGTTGGACAAATGCCCATTCTTAATTGTCATGTTCCCGACCCTATAACTAATGTAAGGATCAACAGTGGCTACCCATGGCCTTCCCAAGATGATAGGATATCCATTGAATTAAGTTATGTGTTGGAGAACCAAGAAGTCAGTAGGATACTCCCAGGAGTCAATGGAGACCAATACATCCTCAATAACTCCCTCAAGAGCTACTGTGGATCTATCTACAAGTTTCAATAATGTATTGGTCTTTCTCAAAGCTCCTTGGAGGTTTAGTTTTAGCATGGTTTCTAAATCATAACATTGATGGAAACCCCAAGATAAATCAAGGTACAAGGGACAATGATGCCATCAATGTGCACATCTACTACATGACATTAAATATTTTGGACAAATCACTCTCCCCAACATCAAATCAAATAATTGACCAATAAAATTGATGGTGGGGGTGTCTCTTTTTCTCCTCCTAGGGTGTTTGAAACATTTCTCCTTGATAAGATTATTATAGATGGGAACATCCCTAATAACTTGGAGAAGGGGGATTTTAACACACAAATTCTTCAATTCTCCCAGAAGTTCAATTTCTTCTGGGGTGTGCTAGCTAGGATGGATCAATCACTCAAGAATAGGAGGTGGATTTACTTGAAGAATACTCTCTTCCTTTTCCTCTTCAATCTTTTCAGGTGGAGATGGAGGTTTTTTATCTGGAAGCACTCTTCTATACCTAAGGTTGATTTCTTGGATCTCCACAACATAGGCAGGGTAAAATGTCTCACCACTGTATACCTGTTATGCTTCATTTTTATTCAGGTTCAAACTGGGTTGAGTAGGGATCCAAGGTTGCTTAGGTGGAGCTAGATGAGTGGGTTGTGTTTGAGGTGGAAGTGGAGGCAGTAAAGTAGGAGGTTGTTTGAGTTGAGGCCTCCACCCTTGTGATGGGTTATTCCATTAAGGAGGTTGAGAAGCATATGGCTAAAATGGTTGATTGACTGGCTTGGGAGGATATTGAGCAGCATAAGGCCAAGAAGGTGGTGTGTACCATGAAGGATGAGTGGAAGAGTACCAGGGTGGCAAGGTCACATTCTGGTTGGGATCCTAATAAGAGTAAGATGCACCTTGCATGCCCTGTTGGTATGGCAAAGGTCCTTGAGGGCTCCTTTGATTTATAAAGCAGAGTTGCTCAGCCCCACGTTCTATCCCTTGGTATACCAATTTTATACTAGGAAAAGAAGAGCATTTATCTGTGGCATGGTTTTCCTCACATACTGAGTATACCTCTATGACATTTAATTGGCATTCATTTTTGTGGTTCCTTCTAGTGCATTTAGGGAAGAAAATAGCTAAGGATCTCTCAGCTTGCTCTTGTCTCCTCTTGATCTGCATGGTATCCATTTACAAAGAAAATGCATGCAACATTTCACTTTTCAATTCCTCAAACATGTTCCCAATATCATTCTTCATGGATGTTGTGGAAGGAGAGGAACTAATCAAGCCTTGACTAGCCCTACCCTTCTTCCTAACAACCCTAGAGTGATTTTGAACATTTTTTTTTAATGTATCATAAGATAAATGATAGATGTCTCCCCTAGATAACATGTCAAGGGTTTCTAATATGTCCTCCTTGATCCCTCCGGGAAGAACTAGCTTGAGTGATTCAAGATCAAGGGTGCATCTGGCCCTCCTATAACTAAGTTGAAACCTCTCCTCATAGTCCTCTAGGGATTCATCAGGTCCAAGAGTCATTCTAAAGATTTTTTCCTTGGTTTATTTGGACCTACAGTAGTCCCTGTAATTGTTATTAAAGGTTTGTTGCATTTGAGCCTAGGTAGTGATGCTATCCCCAGGCAGACCCATAAACGAGTGCAAGGATGCATCCTTAAGGGTAAATGTGAATAAATTCAGCTTCTATTCATCAAATTCATAGTCATAGGTCCTACAGACAATACAAAATTCAAACATAAAAGTGTCAGGATCCTCATAGGTTAAGCCATGGAAGTGTGGAAGAGAAATAGGGCTTATATTGTTCATTCTAGCCTCTCCATTAGTCTCTCTGATAGGGAAAACCTCATTGTGCTTGTTTTCATCCATGGTTTGGGTAGGGGAAGAGGGCTCTTATTATTCCCCAATAGGTTCTTCAAATATCTCGGGTTTATCACCTAAAGGGTCTTCTAACTCCCTTGTAGTCAGTGAGGGAAGTTGACAGTCACCAAAGAAGAGTGAAGGTTGACTGCTTGAGGGTGTGGGGGTGTTTGGTAAGAATTTTCCTTAAGTATCTATATTCCTATGAGGCATGAAAGAAAAATTTCTTGTTTTATTTTATAGTTATTTTCCAAAACTATATGAAAATAGAAAACAATGATTAAGAAGAAATAACATTGACCTAGACACCTCCCCAACAACGATGCCAAAATGTGGTGAGTCCTAGTATTGCACCAAGAGTGTTGTAACTCCCAAGGGATCCTCAACTCTATTTATCAATCCGAGGTTCATAAAAACTTCAAGGTGACAATGCTATATACATAGTAGATGGGATTCTACTCGTGCTACCCTTAACTTGGACTCTTAATCAATAATGCTCCAAGACCATTCCTCATATTGAATTAGAATAAAATGTAACTAATGAAGGTGAAATTTAGAAGCTACCTCTAATGATAAAAATGAAAATGGTTTTGAACTTCAATTTGTAAATTCTATTGAAACAATTCATGAAAATATAAGAGCTACACTACTTGTAGAAAGGGAACTACATTATCTTGTAATCAACCATCAAGCTACCAAATCTACTTGCAAATAGGAAGCTAACCTACCAAATCATAACTCAAGATTCATGCATCATCTATCTAGCTCACACTTGCGTATCAATCAATCCTTATTTGTGCCAAATCTGTGATAAAGAAACTAATGATATTCTATTTTATAGTGAAGGAAAATGAGGTTTTGGAGTGGCCTAGGTGCTGCCCCTAATCATGGAGTCATAGCTGGGGGTCAAACTACTTCTAAAATAAGTCCAAATTGCATCAAAGGTCAACACGGGTAGAAAAATAAGCTTCTATAGTTATACTATATGAGGTTGCTACAGGTGCCTTGTATTGCTACAGGAAGGCCTGTAATGCTACAGGAAGGCTACCAAGAAGGTTTAGGAGGTAGGAATGATGGGTTCAAGGGATGGCAAGGTGGATGGAGGTTGAGTCAAATAGATGAAAGGTAGACAACAACCCTTACCAAGATAATAGCCTTTGGAAGGCATGTTTTGCACTAAGAGAGCTTCTCATGGTTATTTAGGAAAACAATCTCAAGAACATAGCTTTGAAGGTAGAATTTGGGGTTCATAAAAGAGGGTGAGGAAGTGCAATATGGAGGTGGTGGAAGGCCCTTTCCTTGCAGATCCAAAAAACCCTGCAACATCACATGCATATACCCTTTTATCATTGACAAAATGAAACAACTAATAGTGGAAAATATGAGTTGAATTTAAATGCCATCTAATCTATGCCAATAACTCTGATCTAGTCAATAAATCAACCCCTAAGCTACAGTAGGCACATGAAAAACAATATGAATAACATGGACCTTTTTCCAAGAAATCATAAACTTATTATTTTTGGACTGTGATTGTAGATCCTTCCATTCATGCTCCCATGGGAGAGATGAGATAAAGGTTGCAATCACAAGCTTTTCATAGGTTATTTTCTAATGAACTGCATAAAACTAATAAGAACTCTAAACCAAAAGAAGATAGAAATACACAAGAGGGACCTAAGCCCCTAGGGTTGGTCCCAAACCCAAGAGCCTAAACCCGATGGAACTAACCCAGTGATTATGCAATAGGAAGCTTCTCATTATCATTGCATCAATGTCAAATACATCACATAACTATTCAACAATAATAGTGCCAAGTGCTTGATCTCAATAAATACCTAGCTGCAAACAAAAATTGAATCCTAATGAGCTCTTTTACATGTTTATTTATACAAGAGGGTATCTAGTAGTAGTTCCCTAGAAAATAGGAATGTTTGACTCCCATAACTCAAGATTGGTGGATCTTGATCTTCGTTAACTACACTTTCTTGGCTCCTAATGACCTCATCTTGCTTGGCTGCCAATGACCTTGAGCTGATGAGAGAGAGTGTGGTGATCTTGGGCTGATTGAAGGAGTTAAGGAGGTGGACAACCTCCTATAATCTCTCCCTAATGTCTACTTTGAGACCCTACATGTAAATTATCTAAAAAATGCTCCAGTTACCACAATTAAACCATATTAGGCCACATGACATAAAAAAACATCTTTTACCCATCACTAAGCATAATATAACAAAAATTGTAAATATGTGAGAAATAGATAGTTCTAAATTTGGAGGATGGCATTACGACCCTTATAATGTACCAATTGATGAGTCTCATCACATTCATCATGGATTAGCTCTCAATTTTGGTGTGATTCGGAGGTAAGACAAAAGGAGCAAGGAAGCACGAGTTTGAGGAGGGTTTCAATGTCTCTTTCTGAAGTGCAGATTCCTTGAGAGAAAGAATCAGGTCTAAGGAAACATGTATGAAAACCAGGAGGACTATTTTATAGGCATCTTATCTCTAGACAGGAGCATATTTATTGCTAGATCAGACATCAGGTTAGAGGTAAGGATTGAGGATTTTTTGTGCTAGTTTTATGTTGGTTTTTGTCATTGTTATGTGCTACTAGGAAAGGCTACTACAATAGTAAGCTTTGTGACTATTTTTGAAGGATGAGAGGGCTAGTGAGACCCTCTCTCTTAGACACAACCATCTAGAGAAAGCCGCAACCCAAATAGTGGTGGTACCCTTTGTTAGTAGGGTTGGTTTATATTATTGTAGTAGTTATGTACATTGTTGGGTGGTTTGTGGAGGTTCCAATGGCTATAACAATACATAAGGAGGCATAGGAGGACAATAAGGAAGAACAACCTAGTTTAGAAACAGGGTTGTAGTGAATTGGAGCAAAATTAGGGATGTTGTGATGTCCCAACCAGAGCTCAGAGATTACATTGATCTCAAGGCAAGGTGGAAACAATATGGAGTTGCAAATGTCATCTTGATTTTGATTGGATGCTAGAGGATGAGTGTTTTAGGAGAGGAAAAATTGTAGAAGTCTGTTAGCAACCAAGAGGAAGGGTGATCATAGTGTTAGGGTGCCCTACCAATGAGCAGATGCTACAACATGTATTGGTCACTTGTGGACATTGGAGGGTAGTGTGAGAGTGGACTAAGTGTGGGCCTAGATAAGTAAGAGTTGGAGCAACCTAAAGAACAAATTGGGAGGATTGCGAAGGATTTCTTCAAGATCGAAGAAACAAGTCTTTTGAAGGACTAAATGATTATTATATGTGTTAGAAGAAGAGCTCATAGGTCTGATCATCTAGGAGTAGCTTGAGTTCCCCTAGACTTGCCTTATGGAGAAGGAAATCTACAACAAAAGTTGGGAAGTCATCCTATCCCATGTTCATTATGGGAGAAAGACATCATGCAATGAGAGGTGACAACCCTCTATGCCCTATCTTAGTATTCAATGGAGAAGCACAAGAAGACTATAGTGGGCTGAAGTCCCTAAGTAGTTGAGGAGTAACAAAGGGCATATGAGAGTTGTTCACAAATAGAGTTGTGAACAACTCGACAAGAGTCTATGTGTTGAAGGAATAATGATTAACAATAGAGCAAGTTGGAGCTGAGATTCATTGGCCAGATGGACTTGGTGCATTAATAGAGGAAGGTGCTACAAACTAGGAGCCGAAGGACCTAGCATATGTGTTCAGGGTATGATGAGAGGAGTTAAGAGAGCATGCCACAACCAGATGGTCAAAATATATTGTTCAAGGTATATTGGTGGTTATCACAATAGACACCAAGCCCTAATTGTTATTGTCTTTTACTAGTGGATGTATGAGGGCAATCATCCCTATTACGAGAGCCATAGACTGTTGTATTATCAATTTTATTAATATAACAAAGTTGGATTATTGTAAAAAATTGTAAAAAGTTTTCTATATCTTTTGAACTAGTAGATTTACTGCTATTTATATTCCACTGTGCAAAGTAGATTTGTTGTGATACTTGGTTTGGTAGCATCAATGATTTAAGATTCTATCCTAGACACCAGTATCATAGAAAAATAACATAAATTGTATAGGACTCAATCTAGATTAGTAAAATTGAAGTGATTAATAATGGCTTGGTGCAAACACTACATAATTACTTCTAAATGGATAAGTAGTGAGATTCATATTTTCATATAATCCATTATGACAATAATAGGATTACACACACTTGGATGAGTTATTTATCTTTGAACTATCTTATGGTTATCAACCACTCATTCCCTATAAAATTTCAATGAAATTTCCAATGACAAGTACTCCACATAAGTAGAAGGGACAACACACAACCTCTTATTTTATTCAAAAGTTGAATCAAAGGCATGCATAAGTTTCTACAACACCATAGGTCACTCAAGAGTGATATAAGAAACTTCACAATTTCTTCCAAGTCCCTTTGCATTTTCAACCTTATGATTGCACCTTTTTAATGTCTTGATAATAAACGTTTTAGAGGCATCAAAACCACAAAATGAAACCTCTATGTTATGTGCCCAATACCATTTTACAATAATTTGATGAAAATTCCTCACTTGGATTTACTTGAATAAATTTGCATTCACAATGCCATTAATATGAGTGGCCTCAATATTTTTAAAAGATTCTTTATTAGAAGAAGTATTTGTGTCTTAACCAACTAACAACATCTCAAATTTACAACCAATTTTCTAGCCACTTTTTGAGATTGAGATGATTCTATATCTATGCATTTGTCGCACTAATAAGAAACAACATGTTTATGATCTAGTTGGTAAGAACGAACAACTACACACGTAGGCTATATGGTTGTCTTGCACTATATTCTAGGCCAATTTTCCCCATCTCCTTAGGAAAGTGGGAACACTTTTCACTCGAAATATGGAGGAATTGATCTATAATGATGAGGATGTACATATCTAGCATGATGCACTTATCTATAAGATGATTTTTTTATCTAGAATGGGCACACTTAACTAAGAATCAATTAGACCATACAATAATTAAATAAATCATTTTGAATAGTTTTGTGCACTTCTAGATTTAGTTAATGTTGATGTTTTTCATTTGCTATATAAATGCATTTTTCCAAGTAATGATGTATGCATTATATGTTCAAGGCTTTATATTTTTAAGTTCGTATCCTTTGCATTTTGTTTTATTTCTTATTGAATAGATCCTCTCTCTCTCTCTCAAATGCTCACCATCAAGTTAAATATTCGTTATTCATTTTAGAAAATGATTATGGAATCTACGTTTGATTTCTTTCTAGAGTTATTGATAATTTATCTATTCATTTTTAATGAAATAAATTTAAATTCGGTTCATAAGGTGTTTTTGGTTATCTAAGCTATAATCTAAGCCAAGCTCACTTAGCAAAATAATTCAAAGGTTAAATAACCACACTCTCCAATATGTGGAAGTTTAGTGAGAATAATTTCAATAGTGAATACAAAATGTTTGAGTTTGATCAAAGATAACACTTTGAAATATTAAAAAGATTGTAGATAATAGTTAAAACCTTAATGTGAAAACAATAAATTTTATGGATGCATGTTTTCTATTATGTGGAAAAATTTAAGTTTAAGTTGGAGCATAGTTAGGGGATTTATGTTGCTCAACAATGCATTATTTTTTAGAGTAAATAATTGGGGGAATTTATCTTATTTTTTTAGCTCAATATTTGTAAATGTTTTACCTCAAAGAGATGTACATTGAATGATGTAGTTTGATTTAAGCCACCTCCTCAAGCTTCTCAAACCCTCACCATCACTAGTCTATATATAGTGGAGAAATCAAATAAGGTACTAGCATGGTAGGTAACCTATTTATAAATCAATGAGAATCATTCTTCTTATATATAAAATTTAGAAATTTGTAATTTTAATGGGTTTTGGATTTTTATGGTAGATCTACCTAATAAGTTCACTCTCATTGGACCAAACTTTAGGAGGTATATTTCTATGCCAAAAGACCTTTTTATTTATTATTATATTAAATCGTGATTATTATTAGAAACTTATTAAATCATGATGATTATTAGAATTTTTTTAAGAGAAGCCTTGGTTTTGAGGAAAGCTAGCTTCCTCCCATGGTTTATGGAGTTTTAAGCCTCCATTATGGTAGTAATCAAAATGCTAGTTTATGTCTTTCTAAATGTCTCACATCTTTTTTGGAATGTATTAATCTTTATAGGTATTGGCAATAATCTAGATAAAAATGTTGAGTAGTCTAATTAAGATATATATATAGATTGATCTTAGTAAAAGTCTTTCCAATAAAATAAATTTAAACAAAAAAATATTAAAAAGAGATAAGACTTAGATTATGAAAATACAATTTTTAGATAATAAGCACATCACAAATCACAAACATGTCTTTCTGACATGAATCTTACCCTTAAGAAAGAGTTTATTCACAGAGGAAAAATGACTATTTTTCGAAATCCAAAAACTTGTGATATGAGCTTTAAACTTGGACGATGAAGATGATTCACCTATTAAAAGATAGAGAAATATAAGAATGAATATAATTTGAAGAGAAAGATAAGAATGAATCCAATTTAAAGAGAAAATCGAAGAATTAAAATAGGCTTGGGAGGATCAAGAAAAAGAATTAAATAATAGGAGTCACTTCTAAATAAAGGTCTAAATAAATTTGCCATGGGAGTAATGATAAGATCACCTGAATCTATTTTTTTTACTCATAAAAAATAGCCATTGATTACAAATTCAAGGTCTCATAATTATTATATACAAGTAATTATTGTAAGTTCCTTTTGAGAGGACAACTGAAGAAAAAAAGAAGAAAGGGAAACGAGGCGAGATTGAGGCCATTGAGCCTTGTTAATCATCTAACACCTCTTGTAGGTGAATTTATTTTTTATACAATTATTAATTTCTCTTTAGGGACTTTTATGAATATTCTAAGAGCATATGAAAAAGTAATCACTTACGTTTTTTCTAAATAAGAAGCTATGCTTTTTTTTTTTCTAAGGAGAATATTTTTATTCTTTTATAAAACCATTAAAAATGTTATTTTTTTTCAATGTGGATAAGATAAGTTTAAGGATACATTTTTTTTTTTTCCATGGGGTTTAGAGTAGTCAGTGATAGGGCATTTGTTAAGGCATTTTGTGGTGTAAAGGTCATTGGGTTAAAACTCTATGGGTAAAAATTTAACTATGCTCAGGGCTAGTATGGCCCATGTTGAGTGCAATCCTCAAGTGATTTTTATAGCTTAGATGCCCCTGGGTCACAACTACTCAAGCTACATGTTAAGCATGTTAGTCATCTCAAAACTCACATTACCTAGAAAACAAAAAAATGCATATTTTTTTTTTTTGCAAAACTAAAGAAAATATGGATAATCTAAGGTTTGAACCTATGGCCTTTACACAAAGAATGTATTAACATAACACACTTTTCCACCTAAACTACATATTAATAATTTTATAACAATTTATCTTATAGAATTTATGAAAATATTTTTAAATAAGATAAAAATCAATTCATCATTTTTTTAAAGTGAAAAATTAGCCTAATAATCAAATTCAACTCTTCACACAAATATCTAGGAATCCACATCCATCATAAACTCAATTGTAATTATAGAATTGCGAAAAGGATAAATGGGGGCTGAAAATCTTATTACAGGCTTCACAACAATTGTAAGTCCATTGATATTTGGATATGGGATTAAAAAATACCCTCTTTGAGATTCTTTTGACTCCCATTATTTTAGATTAATGTGAGGTGTGAGGTTGCAATATATACAAAAAGTCATGGAGGAACATTGAACAGATCCAAAATCAATTTATGACCTACAACCTCAAGATTAAAGAAAATATTCCCTGCCCCATCTTCGTGATTGAAGTGAGCCCCCCTCATTGAAAACATGACTATGACTAGGCATCTTATGTATAAGAAAAAGTTATACAACGTGCAATCCAAAAGGTTTCCTAAGATTGCTTCTAAGTCTAGCAAAAAAATTTGATCTTGGCTCAAATGAGGATGGCATAAAGATACCCAGGCATTGTTAGCTCATTGGGGGACAAGGAGGAGATCATATTAAAAAATAAGGATAATATTAAAAATAAATATTATTACTCCCAAATTTCAGTAGAACTTTTGGAGAAGTATAGAATTAGAGGGAAAAAGGAAAGTAATATATTATAGAGAGGTGATCAACCCCAAACTGTAAAATCAAAAGAATAAAATGAACATTGGTAAGTAAGAACCAAATTTCATCAGCTTCATAGTGAAGCTTGACATTGGTTAATGCCAAAAATTTCATGGGATGAAAGAGTCTATCACCTTTGATATTAATAGGGATGAGGATAAGAAACATTTTCTCTTATAATTTTCATCTTATGCTCACATTTGATCTAATTTGTAAATATGAGTAACCTGACCAATCTTTTCAAAATATTTGTCACACCATCAACTTTTTTGACCTTCCAAATCAGCGAAGCTATGGTGATCTAAAAATGCTTCTGTTACTTCTTTTCAAACATAAAACTAAAATGTTAAAAATTCCAATTAATATCTTACTTTCAAATATCGATAAGTCAAGTAAAATAAGGATTTCATCTCATCTTCACTCCATCATAATGCTAAAAAAATAATATATAATTATACAACACTAAAAATTAGCCTTAAAAAAATCTTCTAACTCATTTATTTGAAATGTACAATAAATATTTTAACATTATTGAATTACATATTATATAAAGTCAATTATATTTAAACTTAAATTTTTGTATTATTTATTTGGGAATATCAAATTACATTATTTAGAATAATTCACATATTTCAATATTTTAATAATATAGAGATGTAAGAATGTTGTCAATATCATTTATTTGAAATGTACAATAAATATTTTAACATTATTGAATTACATATTATATAAAGTCAATTATATTTAAACTTAAATTTTTGTATTATTTATTTGGGAATATCAAATTGGGTATTTTATGAATCTTTAAATTTAAGATTATACATTATTTAGATTAATTCACATATTTCAATATTTTAATAATATAGAGATGTAAGAATGTTGTCAATATCTATTAACTTGAAATGTTTTAATTGTTTTACGCTCCATTTATCTTTGAAATGTTTTAATTGTTTTACACTCCATTTATCCTGGGGACAAATAAAGTTAAATGAATGAAATGAAGTGAGAAGAAAGGAATATAACATTTAAATTTTTTAGTCAACACTTTACTCATTATGGGGAACAAAAAAAAGCTAAATGAATAAAATGAATTAGGGAAAAGTGAAATATAAAACCAAACAAGGAAGGTTGTTAAGCAGCAAGTCCTCGCTATTGAGCGAAGAAAAAACACGGTAGCCAGAGACTAACAAGTCCCTTCCGCTGAGTGAAGAGAAAACACCTTAGCCAGAGACTAGAGACTATCAATCGGTATGTCCCCTGAGTGAAGCGAAAACACGGGAGCCAGAGACTATGAAGTTGGTATGTAGACTATGAAGCCGGTACGTCCACTGAGTCAGGTATGTAGACTATGAAGCCGGTATGTCCGTTGAGCGAAGAGAAAACATCGGAGCCAGAGGAAGCCAGAGACTATGAAGTCGGTGTGTTATAAGGCATAGCTGATTATCGTTCATATACACTTTAACACAACCATGTAAAATCACTTAATGGCGTGGAAAAAGAGACAACTACGAAGTCGAGAGAGAGAGACATGCATGGTTGGTTCATATACGTTGATGTGCGACCTCTTGATTTGATTGCGGGTAGAATATTCCGGGGCAGGATCTTTTGAAAGAAGTGACACAACAATATTACTTATGATACACCCAGAATTGCTATTTGCTTTTGATTTACATATTGAGTTTTTAGGATGCTGCCAAACAAAGACACCAAGAGAAACAGATCACCCTAGATTTTTGGGGAATACAATCCCTCAAACATATGAATAGTGTGACTTCGTCGATGGTGGCCTTTAGTCGAGAGTTAGCGATCTGTAGCCATATTTACACATGCTTTTTGACAGATGTTTGCAGCCATATTTACACATGCATTTTGACAGATGTTTGCACCAAACTTACACATTTTCTTTCATACCTATAATTTAGTAGGAACACAACCATGTAAAATCATTGAATGGCGTGGAAAAAGAGACAATTACGAAGCTAGCCTTTAAAATATTATATGGAAGATTTAAAATTAATGGACATTTAAATAAGGAGATGATGTTAGAGTGTGTCCTGGCAATTCATAAAAGTGGACCACTGCATTCTATGCTTTGGAAAAATAGGCATTGGTTAGCGATCTGTAGCCATATTTACACATGCATTTTGACAGATGTTTGCACCAAAATTACATATTTTCTTTCATACCTATAATTTAGTAGGTTTCACAAAGAGTAAACTTTTTCGGCCAGATACAAATTCCTTTGTGACTAGATCATCGGATTCGATGCTGTGAGTTTCTGACTTGTGTAATCAGGGAAGAAGAAAACTATAGAATGCGTAAGTTCTGATTTCTTTCTCAAATCCATCAAAAGAGGAGGAGGAAGCAAGCGAGCCCTCACGTTTGTCTGAGAGTGGGTGAGTTTATCTGACAACCAGCTAAAAAGCTAGGTTTTGATTGCAACTAGTAAGAGCGTCGTTCATTCAGGTTTTGAATACAACCAGTAAGAGCGTCGTTCATTCTTGGACCAGCCGTTGTTTTTGTATGGCTATGATAACAAGCTAAGGTAGCTATGATTTTATGTATGGCTATGACAAAAGACTAAGGAAGTTATGATTAACAATGCTCGGCAGCACTGGTGTTTGGCAATAGATTCTTTTTACCGAGTCCTAGTGGAAGTCTTTAGGTGCAGATTCCATGACAAAGGAATAAGCAACTGATTTGAGCAGGAAATTCATCAATCGCAATTGAAGCTACAGTTCTAAAGCCAGTCAGCTAAATGGGTGGAAAGCATGTCCCTAGGACTCTTACTTGGCTGACTGGTATGGCTCATCATTCTGTCAGCGAAGACAAAAATTCATGAGTAACTCCAACTCCATGTGTTTGCGATCGCACAAGCTAGAAAGGGGTAACACAAACAGATAAATATGCTTTTTGTGCCACTACTATCTGGGTAATTTCGCTGCTATTTCTATTGGTATTTTTAGTTATACTCGAACTATCGTTGTACCTGATATGCAACAAATTCTACCTGAGTTGATTGCAGTTCTATTGCCCACAACAACCATTTTGTTCTGCCTCCAGCCTCATACAAATCAAGAAGGGCAGAAATTAGAAAAGCATAATCCTCTAGGAAACCAGAAGCCTGAGACAGTCCTTGCAAGTCAGTTTGGAAGAGCTGCTTAAATAATCTAAGCGGGGAATTTTGCTTTGCCCAGTATCTTCCCAGTGAAAGTTCCAAGAAAGTGGCAGCACAAGACGAGGTTCAACAAGCAATCGTGTACAACAACCTGAGCATACATGTACAGGCACCACAACAAGTAGGTAATATGTTGCCTGCAAAATACCATGGCTTAGAATATGTCAATAAAAACATTTAATAGAAGGATATGAAACTGGACAAAAATAGAAAATTAATTAGCAAAACGTCTTACCAAATAATGCGTGCAGGAGGTTAAAAAAATTACAACCATGGGAACTTCCGACTAGATAGTATTCGGATAAATGATGAACTAGTCTCCCTGATAATGAAGGATTGTTACAGAATCGATGGCTGCTCTCGCCCTATGCCTGGTGCCTGGTTCATCCGGTGAGTTCTCTACCTATTCAAGTGAATGAATTTGAATTTTATTGCAGCGCTTTAAGTAAAGAAATATTAATATTGTTAATGCACAGTAGAGAGGAAAGTTGGCACCTTTTACATGCCCACAAAAGGCATAGATGCAGTGGCAGTCATACATGTAATGGTGGCACATGCGGTGGCAGGCGTACATGTAGTAGCAGGGGTACATATGCTATTGTATTGTAGCAGTGGTACATGTGCTTTAGCATAAAATGTTTAAGATTTAATGCTAATATTAATTCATATCGTTTCAAATAGTGGTTTAATATCTATTTTACCATAAGCTTTGGCCTCATATGCCTCAGTATGAGGGCAAATAAGACGATGAAAATTGAAACTGAAATTTCATTGGCTGTAAAAACTCAACTCAAAAAAAAAACATTAAGCTATAAGTCATATAAGTCATAAAAGATCACACAAACTAATGCTAAAGTGACCCATTTCGATTACTATAGTCCCTAGCCATTGCCAAATGGCAAGGACTAATAAAAAAATGATGATGCTTTAAAAGTTAGACATTTCAAATTAATACACACAACTCTATCTAGAAATCTATGGAAAATATCTCACTATGGATATCTATACCCATGTAAGAATATTTTTTTAAGAACAACAATAGTTTAAAATTGTTTAGCTTTATAAAATTCAAATGATTTGGACTAAAAAATTATT
>APFE030307723.1:89541-122510 GCA_000404065.3 Pinus taeda
ATGTATATTATTTACTTTAAAATTACTAACTAGTTTAGATCCATGTTAATTTAGATTTACTAAAACCCTCTAGTCATAAAATCTCTCAGAGCGAAAACTTATTTTTTAGGTGCAGAAATTTGAGGAAATATATCCTCTAAGCGCTTGATAGATTAGAAATTAAGATGGATCTGAAATAGTTATGTGTGTATTTTCATTTCATTTTCAATTTTTGTTTAATGGTCTAAATTATATACAAAATATACAATATATAGAGATAAAGTTAAAAAAAAGATATAATAATTATTTTAATATATTTATTAATAAAAATGAATTTGGTATGGATGAAATTAATAATAAAAATATTTTTAAAGAAAGAAAATAAAAAACAACATATATAAAAATAGAAAAACAATAACATGTAACTTATAAGTTATCCATAATATATTTCAAATGGAATTATTTTTATATATAATTTTTATATGAAATATAAATGTTTTAGTTTTAGAAGGATATTTAAATTTAACAATAAAGTTTTAAATCAATAAAATTCATCATTTTATTTGTAATAATTGATTTGCATGGGAGGAGAATAATTATTCTCAATCACTGAAAATAAATTTAATTGACTATATATGTGAGAGAAATCGGTAACTATCTTAGTTTAGTATTCTAGTGAGAATTTAATTGAATATATATGTCTGTGTGAGAGAGAAATTGTCAAATGTACTAATCTAAAACACTGTCTAACATGGTGTAGAATCTCACAAATACCACATAACCTAAATAAATTAAACAAGAGAAAAAATTAAATAAAGAGAAAATGTGAACCTTGATATCATACATAACATTATAAAAGATATAATCAATTAACGCAAAAAAATTATATTTTAATAATAATATAAAAATTATATTCATTTCTAACATAAATGTTTAAAAAAGAATAATTAATTTTTAAGAAAGTGGTAACACAAATACAGTTCGAAATTAGTGACCAAACTAGTTTTCCTGCATACTAATTTCGCAAAATCAATAGCTTAAAATCTTCACATAGATAGGTGGCCAAACATGTAGAAAATATTCGAATCCCTACCGCATTGATTGGTGGCCAATATATAATAATTTCAGGATATACTAGTTTGAAATCACGGGGAAGAAATTAAAAAAGGAAATTCTTTGAGTTGCAGGAAATTCTTCGGGAGTAGGTGCAAACCTTTTCCTAATTCATTCTCTTATAATATGGGACATGTATAACACACTTCAGGACTTCTGTTGCGTGCAACATACAGAAAATCTATATTTTTATTGACAGGGCAAAGGACACAGCCAATTATGAGCGCTTGTGTAAGAAAATGCGATGGAAGTAATTCAACAACCGTTATCAACCAAATATGTCAGGCACGAGACGCCATTCATATATAGTTTGATATTTGGAGATGATAAATGAACGCCGTATGAAATTATTCAGTCCATGAAATTGCAACTTGTAATTATCAATGAGGAGGGTTACAATGGAGATCAGCTGCAAAACTTTCCTGCAGGCGAGCGCTGTGTTTTTTCTCGTACTTTTGGCCTGTGTTGCAGGTATTTCTCGTACTTTTGGTCTGTGTTGCAGGTCATCAATGAATTTTAATTCGAATTGTTTTTAAGGTGGTGATCGTGAGGGGTTTAGAAACAGAAACTTGATTAATTGAAGTTTTTAAATCGATCAACTAAACTAAACTATGCCTTGGGGTTCTGAGATTTAATATTGTTAGACTGTATTGTTAAAATTAAAATTAAACTGGTTAATGGAGCATGGGGTAGAGTAGATGGTGAGTAGATTGTGATATGGTATTCTCTTTGGTGTAAAGCTCATTCATTAGAAATTTTTTGGGAAAAAATGCAGCCGTGTTAAGGGCTTGTGTAACCTAAGCTGGGTGTGATTTCCTGGTGATTTTGACAGGTTAGATGATCTTGGGTTGTAGCTACTTATCTCATCCCAAACTTATGTCCATTGCCTTCTGAGTTGTCACTACTCATCTCATCCTGAACTTATGTCCATTGCAGATTCTGACAATATCCCAGAATCAGATGAACCTCTTTCCCGATAAAATTCCAGGACCTAAAAATACCCGTCATAACCATAATCAAATAACCTAGCAAACAAAAAAATGAGAAGTAACTAGTTATTATTGTGATTATATTTTAATTATTGCAGTTCATGAACATTAGACTAATGAAGTGCTGTGACAGACGATGATAACCCAGGTAACGATGGCCACCTTCCTTCTCAGGATCCACCAGCGATAGTAGGGAGGGCAATGGAATGTTTCGATCATGTAACTGACTGACTGGGGAACCTTCTTTTGTAATATGGTTCTGGAAATTATTTGTAATATGATAACAAAAGATTTGTATGATGAGAATTTCATGTTGTTAAATTGAATGAAGGCCGATACGTGCAAACCGGAGCAGAGATTGTCCATAAGCGGCTCTATCGACGTTCCTCGCGATCAAACAGATGAATACTGCAATGGCGGTTGTTATGAGCAAACGCAGCTGGTGCTCACGTGCGTGGACGAGATACTCTCTAATTTCGAATTCGACAACAAAGCTACCATAGAGGATATCAGACAAACAATTACAGAGGGATGCAGTAACACTGATAAACGCGGTACACAAATTATAAATTATATTTATTTATAAATTATTAATTTTTATCAGATTTGAATTAATTAGTTAGTGTATTAATTAGTGTAGTTCATCGTCAAGAAGAAACAGATCTAGTCTAACATGTTGTTTATTTTTGGGTCTTATAAATAAACACAAGTAATAGAAAAGCAAATTTCATTATTAATTTCGAGATCTAAAATTTTAATGTTTAAAAATCATTTAAAATAATCTTATATCAATCTTAACTTTTCTTAAAATCAAGATTTCATGGTCAAGACCTTTTAACAGATAAATTAACTAGAAATTTTAACAAAACATAGTATCATGGTGCAGATTACCTAATATGAAGCAAGTTACCAACTTGCAAGAAGTTGGAGAACTCACTGCAAGAATTGGATGTTTCACACATTTTTACTCAAACTTTTGTCTATGAATTTGGAAAAATTTAATTTAGCATTATCATTTGTTGTTTGATGCAGGGGATTTCGATGTTACTGAGCACATGGATTCCACCAGTCACGCTAGTAAAAGCCTGTCTGCCCATCTAAGCAGCCTTACCATTTTTGTAACCCTATGGGGATTACTGTCTATGATATTTCTTATCACTGTATAAAATGTCAAGTAGCCAACCTTGACCCCTGATTTCACAGTTCCTTGTGATTGCTTTAGGGGGTTTATACAGATTTTTATACGAGAAGTTGTGATTTGTTATATATTTAATATCCCTCATTTCACATTTCTTGTGATTGCTTTCGGGGATTCATACAAACTTTTATACGAGTTGTGATTTGTTATATATTTAATATATTATTTTGATTTAGTGATGGAAAATGTGTAAAAACATTTTTTAATATTTGTTTTTTATTTTAAATATTTTATATTACCATGGTTAATCATAATATATTATTGTAGGTGTTTTCAAAATTATATGTGAGAAGCATTTTTTTTTTTATTTAAAAAGGTTATATATATTAATTATATAATGAAAATTTATAAATTTATTAAAATTTATTTATATATTTTTTGAAATATATAATAATAATTTATTTGTCTCTATTTATCTATTTAATTTTTTGCATAATTTAAGTCTTAATTAACGATTATATATATATATATATATAATTTTAGTTAAATTTATTTGAAATTTAATAAAATTTTTTTGGCATTTACACAATTAAGTGTTAAATAGAATTTTCAAGTTATTGGATCTATTTATGAATTTAAAATATATTTTCGGCAGAGTGATTTGACCACTAAGTATATTATACCTCTTTAGTTTTGAACCTATGGCCTTCACACGCTCTAAACCATTAGGCCCAACTCAAATGGTATATATATATATAATTGTTCTAATAACGGTTTATATATATTTCCAAAACATATATATTAATATTAATTTTAAATTTAATTTTATGTTCTCCTTAGTAACTATTAAATAAAAATTATAATAATTATTTAAAAAAAATATTTATAAAGAAAATATTTAAAAACAAATAATCAAATAATTCATAGGAAGGGAATCTCTTATTAAAAAAATATTAATATTAATATGAATATATGAATGGAATGCTTTGAGGTAAATGAATAAAATTGAAAAAAAAAAAAAACTTGATGAAATTATTGCATTAAGGTTTTTGTGATCCATATCAAATTAAGAGAAGATGAAGAACCAGATCCATGTATAGGTTAAATAGAGAGACATATAACTCAAACTATTAGAAATAAACAACTATAATTGACCACAAGAAGGGGTACAATTGACAGGGAGACAACTATATTTCATTGGTCCAAGGGATAGTTAATTCATTATTTAAATTGTTAGATATATTTATTTTTAATTCATATGTCCCTAAATATATCTAAGTAATTTTTTTTTGACCTAGGAATTATAAGTCTAATAATTTAATTACCCTCCTTATCTTTACTAATAATATAAATTAAATAAACTGATAATAACAAGGGAATAAAATATTATGTTTATTCGATAAATAACTAATTAGTTAATTAATTAGTTCATTTTATTACTAGGCCTATTTTTATATAACCAAATATGAATAATTTTTTTAATAATATAAACTAATAATAATTCCAACCTATGAGGTATTATGGTATGAACTAGAATAAATTTATAAATAAATGATTATTAATTACTAAATAAATTAGTTAACTCTTTATTCAAATTATTTATTTATATTAAATGAAAGAAAAATATAAAGGATCAATAAGGATTAAACCTAAATGATAATCAATTACTTAGTTGATTCGTTATTTAAAATAAATGATTATAATTTTAAACTTGTTTATTTATATATCAAATTACTCAGTAAAGATATGTTAAACTTTTTAGAACTTAAACTCAAAGATTAAATAAATAATAAGGGATGTTTTATTATCCTCTTATTATCAACAAAAGAAAATAAGTTAATTAATATGAATAAAAAAGAAAGGTCATGAGAATAAAAACAACAAAATAATAGAAAGGGGAATCCCCACAATGCAGAAGACAAGGGAAGTAAAATGATGAGAAGGGTTAAAAGGGGGAGCAGGGGGTGCGAGGGCTAAGAGGAAAGGGCAGGGATCCAACAAGTGCTAATCCTAAAGCTGTCATCCCTATTGAGATTGTTCGGCCTCCTTTCAACTTCTATGGCCTCCCTAAACTTCCATTGGTGAAAGTGAGCTATCTTAGCAATAACCTTGGCCTCCTCAATACATATATGATACTTAGTCTTCTATGTGTGCTCTGTTAAGGATGAAGTCCAGGTCCTCCCATGCTTTATGTCAGCTGCGTGCTCATGAATCCTCTGATTAATAGAGCGCTCAGTTTCACCAACATAGGGGGTCCCACATGAACATGGAATAACATAAACACCTTTCATGTCATTGGCGTCAATCGAGTCTTTAACAAATCTTAGGGAGCTATGAATGGTGTTGATGGGTCTAAAGGTAGAGGAAACATTATGCTTAATGAGGATTCTCGCAATCTTGTCAGTCATCTCCTGGATGAAAGGAAGATGCACCCTTGAGGCTCGATCTATGGGGTATTTTCTAACCGTGGGACCTTTTCTAGCTTTGAGGAAAGCTTTAAGACGCACCATTATTAACAAAAACATTAAGAA
Organism: Pinus taeda; assembly: GCA_000404065.3. Classification (NCBI taxonomy): domain Eukaryota; kingdom Viridiplantae; phylum Streptophyta; class Pinopsida; order Pinales; family Pinaceae; genus Pinus; species Pinus taeda. Next base: position 95,292 of record APFE030307723.1, read on the forward strand.
GATGGGCTTTCTCTTTATCAAGGTTCGCTTCATCAGAGATTCTCAACGCATGAGTGGAAAGCGTTTTGAGAACACCCCATTTTTTATCATGGAAATAATGATAGTTTGCATGAAGATAATACTCAGTATGAGTTTTCTTCTGAAACACCTAGTGGGAGAAAGAACCATCATCCTTCTTCGAAATGAGAACATCAAGGAAAGGTAGGCACCGATCAACTTCCTGCTCCATAGTGAACTTTATGGAGGAGGATTGATTGTTGAGATGTTGAAAAAACTGATCTAACTCATCTTGCCCATGAGGCCAAATGACACTAGTATCATCCAAAAATATTTTCCATAGCTTAGGCAGGAGACGGGTCAATGCCAAAGCCTTGGATTCAAAGTCTTCAATAAAAATATTAGCAACAACCGAGGACAAGGGGGAGCCCATGGCCACCCCACATGTCTGCTCATAGAATTCTCCTTCAAAGTAGAAAAAAGTAGAGGTAAGACAGATCTCTACTAAATGAGCGGTATCAGGGTCAGTGAGGTGATTGATGACCTCAATGGCCTCCTTTATAAGGATGCAAGTGTAAAGAGAAACCGCATCGAAATTAACAAGAATGTCCCAAAGATCACACTTTATGGATTTTAACTCATTAACAAACGAAGACGAGTCTTTGACATAAGACTTTGTAAGCCCAACAAGGGGTTTAAGATTCAATGCAAGGTATTTTGCTAGGAGGTAGGTGGGCCCTTCTATGGTGTTGGCAATGGGTCTCAGAGGGGCCCCGTCCTTGTGGATCTTTGGAAGTCCATAGATCCTTGGAGTGATGGGGCTACTCTCAATGAGTTTGTGAACAAAGGAACCCACATTTTTACTAGACTTGATAACTAGAGCGATTTTCCTAGAGATCCTTTTTAGTGGATTCTTATTAAGCTTTTTATAGATTCCACTATTACGAAGATGATGCAACATCTTCCTAAAATAATCCTCTTTGTCAAGGATAACAGAAGCCCCACATTTATCGGCTTTTAGAATGACAATGTCCTTATTTTGGTTCAAGGATTTAAGGGCATCAAATTCATCCTTACTAATATTGTTCTTAGGGGCTTTGCCTTCTTGAAGACGACCACACAATCTTGCCTAATAGTAATAGTGTCTTTAATGTTATCAGACAAGCCCCTAACTCAAAACTCCATGTCAAATATAATATCTTCTTAAAAAAAAAATCTAGGCGCCATGACAAAGTTTAATCCCTTTTCAAGAAAACTATAAACCAAATTAGGAAAAGAAAATTTAGAAAGATTGACTACTTTATTATTATTATTATTTGATCGTTAATAATATTGTAATTAATATTATTATAATTTATTATAATTACTAATATGGATATATTAATCTTATTATTATATTTATTATTTATTAATAATAGAATTATTACTCATTTCGAAACTAATATTATTATTATGGTTATTCATATTATCCAAATACATAATAGTGTTATCATTATTACTATTATTATAGGTAATAAAATTATTATAATTTCTATGGAATCTCCTATTATCATAATCCGAATCATCTAGACTTCCATTACTTAACATATCGATATTCATATTATATTCATATTATGATCGTCGAACTGTGCATTAACTACGATCCTTAAGTTATTTAAATACCTATAATTGTTATTGTTTGGCAATGCAGGATCGCCAAGGCTACCATTCAAAGAACAGATCCCCTCGGAATCCACGCGCAGGGGAGAGAGAACAGATTCGTTTCCACTGTCAGCGCAAGGATCACGGGCTAAGTACAGGGAAGGAGGCCCGTCAACAAAGTACTGATCCGAAGGGCAGAGCTGAGAAGGAGATAACGGTGCTGGGGCTTCAGACAGGAGAGGGACGACTGAATCAACGGATGGACCGACTTTGCCTCCGAGGGGAACGGTATTTGAAACAGCGGAAGCACATGGATAGCCTTTGCTTCCGTGGGATGGGAATCTTTCATAAGAGTTGGCAGCAGTGATCAAATTTGAAGGGTTGGTCTTAATTTATTTGGAAGGGCATATATTTATTTAGCTTTTCAAAGATGAAAAGTTATTAAAAAAAATTGTGATTCTATTAACAAGTGTATATTAAATAAACTCTTTATAAAAGAAATGCCAAAATGAAATGGTGTCCTTGTAAATCTTTAAAATTTAATAAGTGGCTACATTAAAACACTACAAAATCTTAATAGAATTTAGTAAATAAGCAAACATTTTTCTCAAATTCTATTAGAAGAAGGTAAGCATATGTTTCTTCTATTCATTAGATAATCTTCAAAAGTATTTGAATTTTTTTCATTGAAAATATAAATCTATTTGCACAATAGGAAAAGTTTTTTTTTAGTTTTGATTTGCTTCTAATTTATATTATATGTTTTACTCAGCTTGAAATCTATATATATATACCTTACACAACGGGAATTGAACTTTTCTCTTAACATTGCTCAATCAAAGAACACTATCAATAGACTTTCATCTCCATTAAAAATTTCAAGCTTTATAGATTCAAAAATTTATGTAATTAAAAAGGAAATTTTTCCATATCTAATAGGGAAATATTGTAATATATAATACACATCTGCAATGTTGTTGTTGTATGGCTTGGTTGGTCTTTTTTTTTTTTTAGGTTTAAGAATGGTTTTCAAATTTGGTCCTTACAATGACTTCAAGTTTGGTTGATATCTTTTTCTAATAATGTAGTTTCTTTTCATTGATGTCTATTTCTAATAATATGGTTTCTTTACATTAACAATGTCGTTTAATTTTTCTATGATTTCAACATCTCCTTAAAAACCCTTCATAGCAGTAGCTACATGGACACCCACACGAACAACTTATTTTCTAGATGCCAAATGCAGAGAATGAAGCAGGAGGCACAATAGTAGTTGTATGGATAGCTATTGGCATTCTATATCTTTTGGGAAGACCAACCGGAAAAACAAAATTAAGTTGTAGCATTGTAGGCAGAGCAATCTTCAATTGTGTGGTTATTAATAGAGCCTTGATTTTCATTTTAACACTTCTCCTTGGTCCAAAACTCTTCATAATTTTATGGAAGCACACTTATTATTTCTCAATTTTTTTATAGCATTAATTTCTATGTTTTAAAAAACTAGAGAGTTAATAAGAAAAAGACTTTTTAAGATAAGAGAAGAAATACGAGGTTTTAAATAAAGTTTGATTTTACAAATACTAGGCTTAATAGTAAGCTTGATTACAGTAAGCTCAAATGGCAACAATGTTAGAATTTTGTAAGCATTAGGAATAATCTAAAAGTAGAAAAGAGATGGTAGTAGTTATTTACAAGAATATAAAAAATGTTAGAATCACTAAGTGTAGTTGCCACCATCTAATGGGTAATTTCATAATTGAACAATCTTCTTTGAATGGTTAGTTGACAAGAAAGAAAGAAAAATTTGCAATAGGAAAGAAAATTTTGCTACAAGAGAAAATGTGGTTATGATGTAAAACCATCAATATTATCACTTTAATCTATTTTTAAACACAATAAAATTACATCTTTAACTAATTTATTTCATTTATTACTATAAAATGAGAATGTATTAATTTATTACTATAAAATAAGAATTCAAATTAATAAAGATATTACTTTATCTAACACCAATGTTTTCTAAAGAAACCCTAAATAAAGAACCTTATTGATCTTATTATGTTATCTCAAGATTTCCATGTCAAACATGAGAGTTTCAAAGTAATGATGTTTTCATATAAAATGTAAGGAACCTTATCGGCCTTATTATATTATGTAAAGATATCTATGTGGAACATCAAAGTAATGTCATCAATATGTCCTCATAAAAGTAGGATGGAAGATGTTTTCATAGCAGTAGGATGATGAGTACTCGAATATATTGGGCATGATCAATACTCCAATATATTCGACATCCTCGAAGATGTAGTAGATGGTAGTAGTTATTTACAAGATAAAAACAGGTTTCCGAATCAGTAAGCGTAGTTATCACCATCTAATGGGGTAATATCATAATTGAATAATGTTGCACATTAATAGTGGGTTGACAAGAAAGAATAAAATTTTACAAATTAAGTAAAATGGAGATACCAATGTAATATGTGGTTATGATGTAAAAATGTCAGTATTGTCGCTTTAATCTATTTTTAAGCACTGGATAAATATGAAAAATATCGTTTCAAATGTTGAACTGCATACCAGTTGAAGGCCATTGATTAGGACTGTGAAATTGCTTTCCTTTATCGACTCTTCAGAAGCTTCATAACTCCCCTTCCAATCCCCTGGTAAAATGAATATATGAAAAAATATGAAGTGAAAGACTTCAATTGATTGATTTTTCAGAGTTGAGTAAAGAAAGATGTACTTACAAGCAGAAGTAAATATAAGGAGACGCAAAATCCACATCAAACCTTCGGGTTGAATGGAAATATTAAGATATTCTGCTTGATATGGAGTGTAACCTTGATGGTTCTCATTTTGCACCAATTTTCATTGTTTCCACCTCAGGAAGGGAAAAAAGCCTTTGACTTTGTTCAAAGACTTAGTCCAAAAAATATTCACCAATGACATGATGGATGGTATAAAAAAAAATTTAGAGTCAACACATGATTGTATAAAGATCAATCAACCATTCCATATATAATAATTTTAATTGGTTCTGCCTAAATCAATTAACTGAATGAAAAGCCACGGAAAGAAAGTTGAAAATTAAAACCGAGAGTTAAAAATACTTTGCGAACTTGTGTTGCATTGGCCGTAAGGTTGGGATTGAAAAAATTAATGCAGGCAAGATTCACAGGCTCAGAATAATCTACCTCAGTCATCATTAATTCTATATTTTTTCATTTGTTTCTTCTAAATCTATGATACCTTCAAAATATTCCTTATTCATGGATACCACTACATAGCTACTTCTCCTTTGCTATCAATGAGTGCGAAAAAAAAAACCTTTGTTATCAACGAATGTGAACATAAACCTCATATCATGACTGCTAACTCTATGAGTGTCGACATTATGACTAGTGACCTGGGAATGGATGAACAACCTCCATTACATCCCATTGCACTTTCTAGAGTGTTGGTAGAACCTCTTGCAGACTTTAGAGTGTTACATCAGTCAGAGAACTAAAAATTTTTGAAATGTCCTATGAACAGGCAACCCTTCATATGACATTTTATAATATTATTTAAATTTTTTAAAACTTGTAAAAATCAAAATTCAAACATCTTTTGACTGGTAAATTTGGCTCAGCACTTCTCTTACGTGCGAGAGGGCTTCAGAAGGGTTGTGTTGTGTTCAAATTTGAACACTACTCGGCAGCATCAATCACACTAAGGGATGGTCTGTTTAAAAGAGAGGATAGGTCAGAATGCGAGACAAGAGGGACCGATTCAGGGGGGATCACATTGTCGGACATCAGATCGTGTTCCATGCTGGGAAGCGGCGAAACAGAAAGCGAAAAGCTAGAGACCAAATCGAAGAACTCCGGTGAGCCAACATCCTCTCCATAACTCGCCGAAATACATTTATCTGTAGGTCAACAGTTTGAAGGAGGACAACTATTAACCTAGGATCAAAGAGCAGCGACTTGACTAACAGAAACCTAGCTATTATACGCCTGACCCGCGGAGAAAGAAAAATCACCGAGTGCATTCTTGGACAACTTGAGAAACTTTGAAGACTACTTCTGCCTCCAAATATCTTCCATCTACTGAGATTTTAGAGCATCAACCCTTGTCCACAAGGCTGCTGAAGTTATTCCAGAAAGTTCCAGATGTAAAGGAAGAAGATGTTGAGAAAGCTAATCTAGAACTCTTCTAACCTTGCAAATCTCAAATCTCAAAAAGGCTAAACTGGCCTTCAAAAAGACACGCTTGTTCCTCGGAGTATTCAGGCGAAGATTAATCTAGAAAAAAACTAGAATGGTGGTGAATCTCTACATCTTTTAAAGAATGTCAGAACTGACTTCATCTTTGAAACCTGCAAGCGTGTCTGTTCAAAATGATGAAATTTAGTTGCAGTAGCCCTTCCATGCAAAGATGTAATTTTTGAGTTGAGGCTTCTGAGATTACCCAAAAACTTATCTCAAAAACTTGATAAAAATTTATACTTACCTTATTTTTTTAAAGTTTATTTCCAATTAAACCACTTAGCAATTCAAGCGTAGAAATAATTTTGTAAGTTTTTTTAATTAAACCAATTAAAAATTTAAAAGTTGAAATAGTTTTACATTTATAATATAACGCTATAGAATTCCCATATTCCTTATATGATATTAATATCATAGTATTAAATTTGAAAAATAAAACACAAATATTTATCTTTTATATTGGATAATTTGATGTTTAAAATATAATAAAAATAGTTATATTAATTCAATTTAAAATTAAAAAAAATATTAGTTAAAATAAATAAATATATAATATATATATGATTTAACAATAAGTATCTTATTATTATCAAACATTTTAATATTATAATTAAGAAAAAATTATTTAATATTATAATTTGTTTTTTAATCGAGAAGAACCTAGTAGAACCTAGCAGCTCACTTGATAGTAATTAGTAGTAAACATTTGGAAGTAGCCCGAGTCACAATAGGAGTATTTGAATGGGTCTTGAGCCGCTCCAACACATTAATATCATAATTAAAAAATATATATATATTTATTTATTATTTATAAAAATAATGATAATTAATTTTTATTAAAGCTAAAATTTGATATATTAATAAATTTTAAAAGAATAATAAATTTATTCTAATATTTTATATGATTTAAAATAAAAAATAAATTTTTTGAGGATTATCTCAATTGAAATAGTCTGTGTTATTAAAAACCTTTAATATTGGAGGCCAAGTTCTTCATGTGTTGAGCACTTTTTTAGTATAAATATACTAAAAATATGTTGTTGATGTATTGAAAGATGTATGAACTATATAGATAAAATGAAAAATTTATTTTTTATTAAATATTTTTAATATTATAAATTTATTAAAAATATTAAATAAAATTTCTACCATGCATTTATCCCCTATTTAATTCTCAAATTTAATCTTTTCCCCAGCATATTGTTAAAAATTACATGTCAACCATTACATGTCAAAGTTTAATTTATCACGCAACATTGCGTCTCAACAACCTCATGCTCATAACATCATGCCCCTTGGGTAACCTCTGCTAGCCCACACAAGACCGTACAATCATTCCTACAATAATATGTTCCTTATGGAAATTACCAGAGTCCACTACCTTGAATGATTCCCCAATTGAATCACCTAATATTCGAGTATCAAACTCACTTTCTTAGTAATGTGGAGTATGAGAGGTGGAAGTCAATAATGACTTTAAACCTAGTGAATAGAGTGATAACAACAAACTCACTTTCTTAGTAATGTGGAGTATAAGAGGTCGAATCCAAGGATTTTAAACCTAGTGAATAGAGTGATAAAAATAAATCCACACACAAGAAATAACTTCTGTATTATATCATTTATTAGCTATAAGCTCAAATGTTGGTAGTGAATGATGATAATGGATTAGGCAGTGTGGGAGTCATAACTCCCCATCCCATTGCACTTCATATTGCATGTCAATGCACCTATTGATGAATGACCTCTTCAATTTACTAAATTAGGATTCGTTGTGAATAAGCTCCTCCACCATTTATTATGATGGAATTTTTACTCAACCATGTGTCTATGTATCTTTATTGGATTGATTTCACTACCCTTTTTTGTGAGATCTCAAGACTTGAAAGAATTATGGTTTTATAAAGTCCCAAAAGGATGCCATAATTATTTTCAAGACATTAGTAAGGTGATTTTTTAGGGGAGGAATTGATGAAATAATGATTAGATGATTATTGATGATCATCAACCACTATTACATTTTGTACCCTTTTCCCTTGATCATTATTAGGATGTGATAGATTATGATTTATTCCACATCATTGTTGGTTGTAATTATGGGTCTTTATGAATGATATCTATATTTTTTCATCGGGATCATAAATGGTCCCCCTCCCTTATCCAATTACTGCAAAACCTTAAAACAATGGATATATTCTATTGTTTGGCCTTAAGTATGAAAGGGGGGGGGGGGGGGGGGGTTATCCACTTATATGTACACAAGGAGTGTAAGGCAAGTCCCACATGTTCAACCACTAGCTCCATGTGATCCCATGGTAGATTCAAGGTTTTTAAATCCTTATGGGAATTGAATATTTATTATTGGTGAAAATTTCCTCATTTATCACTAATGGATCTAACCCTTATTGAAAAATTATGGTCATAGTTGTAAAGGTTAGTGCCAAGTCTTAAGGATGATTAAAGGGAGGGTGTTTATCCACTTATGTATTTATATGGAGTGTAATGGAAACCTTACAAATTCAACCACTACCTATGCCTACCCCCTTGGAAAACCTTAGGGATCATACACCATTGTGTGAATTGAACATTGACTACTAGTGAAATTATCCTCAATCCACATTGGTGGATCCAACTCTTATGTGATAAATATTATGGCCTTAGTCATTGACTAGTATTAATGATGATAAGAGGATAGGATTTTCTTAATTTATGTGTGTATAGATAGTTCAACACACTATTCACACATTTCACCAATACCTTTGGGTTGGCCCATCGTAACCTCGAGGAATAGACATACTCATGGGAATTGAACCTTGGCCATTCATGAAATACTCAGTCCTCCATAGTGGATCAAACCTATTTGGGAATTTTGGTTATCATTATTCCCAAAGTAAATATTTTAATTCTTCCTTATTATTTAAGCTATTATTATTCAAAAAATATTTTGTAAATATTTTCTCTAAATGATTTAAAAAACAATAATTTATAGTTACTTTAATTTTTTTTCCTATGTGGTTCATAGATCTCGGAGATTAGTGACCACTATGTCGATGAAATATTTGTACCAAGAAGATCCACCTAAAGGAATGACTTCCTGTTGGCTCAACCACATAGCCTAACCTCAAGAGTGTTGAAATAATTGAACATGTGACCTCTCAATAGCAAAGGTGATTTAATGACAGTGACTCAACCAATTGAGGTAACCCTTGGGGCCATAGTTATTTTAATTTCATTAGAAGAATAATGTATAATGAAGAACATTGAGGAGAAACAAAATATAATAGTGTTGACAGTGTTGGACCTGCTAACATGTCAGGGGATCTCCCCAATAAGAAGTCCCAACTAGACTTCCGACCATTTGGAGTAGGAGACCCAATAATGGGTAGTAAAGTAATGCCTTGACTGCAGTAGCACACACAGGTAAGTGTGTGACCTTGCAACGAATCAAGTGAGATGCATGGGGGTTCAAAATGCACAGCGGGGAAAAGGAATTGTGTCCCTTAGAAGCCCCAATAGTGGAACATTACAGTCAACATCACCTGCTCCTTCAAAGAGATGTAGTCGCTCTACACTGTGGAGAAGCCAAGGCTCATCACAATACTCTCTAAGCCTTCTCTAAGTAATGCCCAAAAAAAAGCTTGGCTCCCAAAAGAATGTACTATGAGTTATGAAGTTCATAGAAAAGGGTGGGGTGACCCTTGAAATTCCCCTTTGACTCTTGGACTACCCTCATGACTCTTCACATTACATAGTGACTGTTCACATTCCACTAGTGACACTTCGAATTTCACTTACAAAATATTTACAATAATACAATTTCCACATATCCCCATGTGGGACAAAATAGGCTTTAGTCAGCCTAACAAGAAAAACAACATCACTCGAGGTCTTGGGGAAAGACCAACTTAGTAACCTCCTCGTGTTGGTCTTTTGTGATGAACTGATACCAAGATTGGTATTGCGGTATTGTGTCCCTGTACTATTTGGTGATGTCTTTATTGAAGCGGAATATTGCCTCCATGACTTTTGGGTATATGGTTTTGAAACCTCTATCCAACTCATCCTGAAGAATGCGCAACACTATCCTGAGTGTGGTTGGACCATTGATGCACATATGCATGTTCTCTGCACTCAGTTGCAAGTCATCATTGGTTGCTTTGTGCATCAACAAATCTATGTACTTGTCGACCTCCAGTATGACTTGGCTCTTCATCGTGGCTTGAGTGAGGGTTCCAATCAAAGGGATATTGTGTGCCCTCACTATGACATCCAAACTCTTGTACAACTGTGCATAGGAAGCCTCAATGTTGGTGATGAGCAGAGGGAGCTTCTCATAGTTTTGGATCAATATTTGAATCCATGCTTTGTCTAGATCTACCCATGTCTTCATCATATTGTGCAAATAAAGTGCCCCCCCCCCCCCCCCCCCTTGTACCTCATTGTCCATTCTTGTATATGTGTAATAACAATGTGGATGGATTTGAGAGTTTGGGTTGTCTTCGTGCACTGCCACTGAAAACCGTATAGATGGACAACCACTTTGTACATGGTGACGAATCTGCTATAAAACATCCACATTTCTACCCTAGCGGATCCTGTGGCCTACTTTATTCTCTACCTCGCCCCTTGCAAGTCCTTCGTCATCCAATTATTCTCTGTTATCAATAACTTGACCATCAAATTCGTGGCTTCTGCATAAGAGGCTTAGAAGCCTCAACCATGGTAGTTGGATATCTTCTAACATCTAACACAATCACCCTTTCCTCTATGTGCTCAGGTAATGTGTGATCATTCGGGAGCTACTTTCTTCATTCTTGTACAATCTTGTGTTGTGACTTATAGAATGACAAATTTACATATCCATATCTAGATCATCATTAAGGAGAACAACCTCTCCTTTCTTGCTTGGGACTTGTTGTGATTCTGGAGGTGGCAAAGACTATGGTGCAACCTCAGATGCTCTTGGCATGAGATTGGTGTCTTGGTCCTATGGCTCCTATTCCATCTCCATGTATTTTCCTCAATCATGCATTCAACATGCTAAGAAAATTCTTGAACCTGCACCTGCCCACCCTCTTCTTCATTTTCTGGATCCATGGGTAATACACCTTCGCACAACAGATCTTGCATATGTAGTGGGGGTCATATAGATTGAAACTCTTGGTGTTGAACCCAAACTTCTTCAAGTCCTCAGCCTAGACATACGCATCCTTCAAGGTATGGATCTCGTACAATCCAATCTGCAAAGGAAGAGTAAGTCATGTTTCCTTCTTCCTCCTGTACAATCCTATTGATAACCATGTGGAGATGTGGTATGCAACCTCTTGAATTACCAACTTATCCGTGGAAAATATTGGTAGCTCATGCGAAGGATTCTCTCCACCAAACATCCTGATGAAGGTGCCACTGGGTGAGGCATACCAATGTGCAATATTAAGCAATGCCTACATCACTTCTTGGGACATGCAAGGTGGATCTTGTTTGAAGATCATCCTTTACAATGGGGTGATGAAGTGGTCAAATAACATTTCCATGACTCCTCGGTATCTTCACTCAAAGAGAAACTTGTAATAGATGTTCACAACAACATCTGATGGTGTCCATGTCTAACCCATTCCAAGGAACTTCTGTTGGGCACAGATTGCATCAAGCAGGTACGCAGACATAAAGAATCTTGCTAGGTCATCCTTATGCGGAATTTGGGCATTAGACACATGCAATTTCAACTATAGAACCAACATGTCCAACCAGTTGAATGGTCTTCCTTCATTTTCCAACTGATCCAACATAACCACCCAACTCTGTAGAAAGGTCTCTGTGCTCTCTTGGTCATACAAGCGACATGCAAAGATGACCAAGAGTTGGTAAGCCTTCGTGAGTGACTTCATCTTGTAGACCTGGTTGGGTGTCAATCTGAACTTTGGTGGCTCTTTTATCCAATGCTTAATGATGTCTCTAGTGTTGAAGTTGTTTTTGGGAGCGTAGAACAATGCATCCATGTGGTTCACCGACTGCAAAAAGTGATACATCTAATGGTAGTTTTCCAACCTAAAGATGGCAATTTGTGTTCCACTGCTACTGCTCAATGTCATCATCTTGAGATTGGTGTGTGAGACAATCCAGGGAATGATATCTATGCATGGGAAGGTGGGGTACCCTACATGCAACCCTTTACAAGCCTGACTTATGGATGTTGACATAGACTTGTCAATCTTCCAGTTCTTCCTTGAAGCTACCTACAAATATGTCCTTTATTTCTTGCCATGTCATCTTCATGTCCTTCTCTATGAACAACTACGTGTCTGCATAGATTGGAAAGTTCATTGGGACCTATTCAATTACATCTCTATTGATGATCTCTATAGTATCTTTTGATCTAGCTCTCTTGGAAGCCATGCTGCCTATACTATTGGGAAGCTGCCCAACAACTGATGTACCAGGAGATAGAGTGGACGTTCACGACAAGCAAATGTTAGCTTAAAAACACAAAGCACTTAAAGCATCGATCATGCAATAAACTAGGCAACTACTAGGCAATATTATGTAGTTGTGACTATGAGAGGTGAGGGATTGTTAGCTAGATCTGTGCAATTCCTCGAGCCAAAGTAGAGCCTTGAGTTCCATAAATGCATAGTGCATGCTGGGAAGAGCTAGATCTAAGCCAAGGAAGCCTAGATCTGCCCAAGGGAAACATGAAAACGAATAGATCTAAATGCATGAGCGAAGGATGGTGTATATTTGAGTGAATGGTCATGCACATATTCAAAGCAAGTGCATAAATCAGTCAAATAAATGAGCAATGAAGCTTGTGGGGAGAGTTGCTGCAAGGGCGACCGTTAGTGAAAAAACGGGGTTATGCATGCGATGCTTAAGAAGGGCAATCAAAAACTTGAAACATCACTTCTACAAGTTAAAAAAAAAAACTAAAGTGGTCATTCAATAAAACATGCAAAACAACACTCACACAAGCCAGGGAAACAAAAGCGACCAAAAAAGCATCAAAAGACTTGAAAAAAAAATTACCCAGAAAAGCTATGCCGATCATGCTAAAGGTTCCTAGATGCTTCGAGAATGCCATAGATCTAAGATCAAATGTGAAAATGAGCTTTGGAAGTGTCCATTAAATAGATTTGATCGATTTCGGGTTTATGAGACGCATTCCAAAAATCTAGGAAAAAGCGACAAGTGGCGACAGTTTCTAAAATTAACTCAAGTGTAATTCCCACTACTAAAAATGGATCCCTATTTTTTAAGGATTATTTTTATTTTTTGGGAAGGGTTTCCATGCATGCATGGTGAAGTTGCGCAGTTCTGGAGGGAATTGGGAAACCTACTGGCACATGCATCGGGCAACAACTGAGGGGAATGCTTCTGTGCAATTCCTGGGCTGAATGACTCTGATTTCCTCTCATGCTCTACAAAGTTTCCCAACTGAAGACAAGTTGTCAGCTGGATCTGTGTAGTTTTGGAGTCGAAGCTCACTACCATGCTGCACTGCATAATTCCTAAGAGAAAGGTTAGCTTCCCTCTAGGATTGCGCAGTTTTCCAAGGCAGTACAAGAACCAGATGCAACCAAGTCACGAGGGGTTAGCTTATGGTTAGAAAACAAAGAAAGTAAGCAAACACAAGCTATGAAGTGAAATATAAATTCAAATGAAAAAAAAGTACCTGGGAAGTGCAAGACAAGCTACTCAGATTTAAGGAGGGAGGCTCCAAAATGAAGCGAAGGAAAAATTTTGGAGGGTGGTTGTAGTTGCTACAACATTGTTGACACACTGGTAGAAATCTAGCTCTTGGTATGGACCTTGTCTCGTGTAAAGGGAGTCTAAATCCTCTAGAAGTATTGTTATATTCTTTGATCGGCATGGCTTCCTCACTAGCTTGAGTTAAAGATATAGTCCCTACCATTCTCTTGATCGGTCAACACACATAACAAGCCAAGTTAATTGAGTTTTTTCTATTAGGGGTGAGGGGTATATTGATGCACAAGTAATGTAGAATATCAAAGTTTAATTTTCATCTTTGGTGTTGCTCCACTGCCAAGCCTGGATAGTACCCCAGTGGAGTCACTTCACGAATACAAGCATCGCTCAATTGCTAGCAATCCAAGATAGTACCCTAGCAGCTTTACTTGCTTCACCTCTTTGTAAAATAATCCTTTCTCTTCTTTCACCTTTTATTTATTATTTTTTTCATTTTTTAAAGAACTGTGCATAGGCACTTATTTATTTCATGAGGTGGAAGAGGGATCTGGACTTATTGAGAGTAGAAAAGGTTGTCCCTTCAGAGAAGTGTGTTCTATATACCTCTGACATACTTGTTAAGGTTTCCCCCCTCACCTTAATCTACTTGACTGAGTTGATAAGGGTTAACCGAATATAGAAAAACCAATTAGAGTAGGCAGTACTATTTAAAAGTGAAAGTGTTGTGTTTTCGTTAAGACTCACTCTGAAAAAAACGTATTTTCTATCAGGGTATCATCAACTGGAGAACAAAAGCTCTTCATAAAGAGAGGGGATAACAGATAACCAAATGTTGATAGTTGTACAAGTCCTCTTGTACTTCTCCCTTCTTGTTTCAAGAGCCAGACATGGTTTCATGTGAAACTAATCCTATGGGTGCAAGCAAACAAACAAGCAAGCAAAGGACATAAGTAAAAATAAAGCAAAGCGAGTAAGCAAAGCAAAACAAGAAAGAAAAGAAAAAAATAAAGCAAACACTACTGCTACTCCTAAGCTAAACAATGCATGGGCCTACTCAAGTGAAGTGATATTTCCAATGTAGCCATCAATGCATTGGTTGGCCCATGTTGGTGAAGGCATAGCCGATAAGAAAGATATTCAGGTAAACTAGTGCATAAGAAAGATAAAATAATGAATACCAGCACACTCAAAGTTTAAATGCGTCCACAAAAAAGAAACGAGTAAAATCACAAGACACACACTCTGTAGACGTACCATGGTGAAGCATCACACTATGCGCAAACGTCAAACATTCACACTCTTTTTATCTGGACAGATGAGAAAGCAAGCAAAAAGAAAAAACTTTCACTTAGAAACATGACTTGCTACATATGACTCCTCTAATGCATGAGCGATAGGATTGTGTGATTCTAGTGGAGGAGGTGAAATATGTGCATCAAACTAATCTTAAATGCAAATAAGAGAGTGATGAGGATCCTAGGGTGTTTCAATAGATTTTTGACTGGGAGCGGAACTGGCCTTAAGACAACAAGAACCTGACATAACCATTATCTCAGGCTAAAGTTCCTCGACAACTTGAGGGGTTTTCACTTCATCAATAGGTAGATCATCAAAGGTTGGTGGCTTGGAAGGATCAATAAAAAGTAAATCAACATCATGATCAAAAGAGTGAGTGAAGAGATCATGAAAACCATGATTAGAAACTTTAAGATGTATATCGGCATCCTCATGATCTGACGAATCTTCCAGAGGGGTTGATGAGAAACAAATTTTTTCACCCTCTGAATTTCTAGAAAGAAAAGATGACAAATTGGGTGGATTTAGAAGGAAAGACGTGTCCTCTCCACAATCAAATGACAAACCGACATCCTATGTGTTTCTTGAATGATCAAAAGTAGAAACATATTTGAATGAATTTTCACAAGAGAAATTATAAATGGCAAAATCACAAAATATGTCAGGAAAAAGCGGATGAGGTGCGAATAGAAGGAGGTCATCCTTCATCACAGTTTCTTCTTCATATTTCCACACATACTCATAAATAATGATAGAGTATTTTGGCTACTTAACACCAACTTTTTCGACAACTTGATCCTCATGAACAACAAAGGTGGAGTCCAGAACGGGTGAACACAATAGAGTACAATCCAGAGGATCAAAGGAACCAGAGGACGGAGGTTGAGAAGACAAGACTGCATAACAACCATCGGGGTTGCAGTCCAAATCTACGTAGATGTTTAAAGCAGGTGGGATGGGAGGAGGTGATAGTTCAACAGATGGGTTTGCAACTTCTCCTAACTCATCTTACAGAGCTATCTAATGAGAAGAGGACGAAGGGTCACTTGTGACAACATCCTTGCCCGTCTTAGATTTGGGAGCTCTAAGACTGAGGTATGATGGGAGGGGTTCGAATGATTCCAATTCATGTGGATTTTCAGATATGTGAAGAAGATACTGAAACATTTCTTTGAGAAATTTCCAAGTAATTTCATCTTCAGGGATTTAAAAAGGAATATTACATAAGTGATCCCAAGTTTATGCAATAGATTCATCGGGTGCTTTCTGTAATTCCATAATTTTTGTATTGAGTGCTTTACAATCATAGTGATAGAAAGCACAAATTAACTCTCTGATCATGTGATCATAAGAGTGAATAGAGGTTGCGGGCAGTGCGTGACACCATTGGTTAACATTCCCATTGAACGTGTGAGTGAATGACCCATAGGAAATGTTGTCCAAAGGGACTTCCTTCCTTCCACAGAAGCCTAAGAAGGAAACTCTGTGTCTTAACAAGGTTGCTCCGCCTTCACCATCGTGCTTGATATGTGACAAATCATCTATGAAATCCTCCGAAACTTCGAATTCATGTGCATGAGAAAAACATGTCAGATTTGAGATCGTAATGTAATTTATGAATGATGTGCAAAGAATCAAAACATACTGTCAGGGCTCAGCTTCTCATTTGGCCCTCCTTCTAGCACCCGATATGTTGATGGTGCTGGACCCACCAACATGTCAGGGGATCTCCTCGGTAATAAGTCCCAACTAGACCTGAGATCATTTGGAGTAGGAGTCCCAATAGTGGGTAGTAAAGTAATGCCTTAATTGCAGTAGCACGCAGAGGTAAGTGTGATAAATTTGTTAGGAGCAAGTGTGTGACCTTGCAACGAATCAAGTGAGATACATGGGGGTACTAACAAATGGAGGGGAAAAGGAAGTGTGCCCCTTAGAAGCCTATAATAGTACACAACCTGAAAAGAACACACGACCAGAATGACATCACAAACTGGAAAGTGGAATATTCCACAAACCAAAGTGACGGGTTAAACCAACAACACGTCTACAACAAGATTCATACAATTGCATACAAAATAGTTCATACACAAATGTGTAAGTTAAATAACATACATTGCTAAAGCAACTAGAATATTCCAACTACAATAATAATATATGCATGAAAACATGTTGGCTCTGTTATATATTATTAAGTGAAATTTCCATCCATACATACACCATTGACAACCACTAACCCCAATAGTTGAACATTATAGTCAACACCACCTGCTCCTCCAAAGAGATGTACTTGCTCTACACTGTGGAGAAGCCAAGGCTCATCACAATACTCTCCAAGCCTTCTCTAAGAAATGCCTAGCTAAAGGCTGGGCTCCCAAATGGCTTTACTATGGGTTATGAGGTTCTATATATAGTGAAGTGTGTGGTGACCCTTGACATTCCCCTTTGACTCTTGGACTACCCTGATGAATCTTCACATTACATAGTCACTGTTCACATTCCACTAGTGACACATGGAATTCACTTACAACATATTTACAATAATACAATTTCCACGTATACCCATGTGGGACAAAATAGGCTTGAGTCATCCTAACAAGACAAACAATATCACTCAGGGTCTTGGGGAAAGACCAACTTGGTAACCTCCTTGTGGTGGTCTTCGATGACGAATTGATATGAAGATTGGTTTTGTGCTATTATGTCACCATACTATTTGGTGATGTCTTTATCCAAGTGGAATCGTCCCTCCATGGCTTCTAGGTATATAGTTATGAAACCTCTATATACCTCATCCTGAAGCATGTGCAACACTATCCTGAGTGTGGCTGGACCACCGATGTACTTCTGCATGTTCTCTATGCTTAGCTACAAGTCATCACTGGTGGCTTCAGGCATCAACTTCTCTATGTACCTATTGACCTCTAGCATGACTTGGTTCTTCCTCATGGCTTGAGTGAGGGTTCTGATCAAAGGGATCATGTGTGCCCTCACTATGACATCTAGACTCTTGTACAACCATGCATAGGAAGCCTCAATGCCAGTGATGAGCAAAGGGAGTTTATCATAGTTCGAGATCAACATCTAAATCCATGATTAGTCTAGATCTCCTTGTGGCTTCATCATCTTGTGCAAAAACCACTTTGTGCACGGTGATGAATCTGATATACAATGACTGCATGGTGGTCTCCAAAGTTGATATCTCCGCAAGCATTGCTTTCTTCATTTCTACTATAGCGGATCCTCCGGACTGCTCTGTTATCTGCCTGACCTCTTGCAAGTCCTTTGCAATCTGATTATTCTATACTATCAAGAACTTGACCATCGAACTCGTGGGTTCTGCATAAGCCTTAGAAGCATCGACCATGGCAGATGGATGTCTTCTGAGATATGACACAATCACCCTTTCCTCTATGTATACACATGATGTGTGATCATCCAGAAGATGCTTTCTTCATGCATGTACAATCTTGTGATGTGACTTTTTGAATGATAGATTGTACACATCCATCTTTGAATCATCATCAAGGAGAACAACCTCTCCTTACTTGCTCATGACCGATTGTGATTTTGGAGGTGGCGCAAACTATGGTGCAACCTCAAATTCTCTTGGCATGAGATTGGTGTCTTGGTCGTGTGGCTCTTATTCTATTTCCATGTCCATTGCCTCAACCATATGCTCAACCTACTAAGAAAATTCCCAAACTTGCACTTGCTCACCCTCTTCTTAATCTACTGGCTGCTTTCCTGCCTCAACCTGTATAGGCATAGTTTTCTCTATCAATGTGCCTTGTCTTTCCTCTTGTTCCAGTTTCTGCTTTTCTTCCCTTTCTCTCCTCCTGAGATCTTACTCTGCTTTTAGCTTCTTCTGCATGTCCTCCAACGTCCTCTTTGTATTTTCGAACCTTTGCTTCTCTCTCTCTTCCTTCGTTCAACTCTCCTTTCCTGCTATCACCTCTTCGCCTCTATCTCCAAAGCTACTTTCACAACAAGAGGATCTTCTCTGAACTTGTAGCTTTTCTCAGACTTTGCTCTCTCAGAAATCTTCCTCTTTCCTTTTATTTGTGTTGGTTTGTTGCTCATTATTTTTGGTGGTGCCTGCAGGGCTATTTCCATTCTACAGCTATGTTGACCGGTTCATTGAGCCTAGAAAAATTGTAGCAATACCTCCAAGGATCTTCCTCTGACCAATGACATGCCTCATGGATCCATGGGTAATACACCTTCATACAATGGTTCTTGCATATCCAGTGGGGATCATACGGATTGAAGATTTTAGCGCCGAACCCAAACTTCTTCAAGTCCTCGGCCTCAACATCCACATCATTTAAGGTACAGATGTCATACAATCCATTCCAAAAAGGAAGAGTAGGCCTTGGTGCCTTCTTCCTCCTATGCAATCCTACTGATAACCCTGTGGAGATGTGGTATGCAACCTCTTACATGACCAACTTTTCTGTGGCAAACCTTGGTAGCTCATGTGGAGACTTCTCTCTGCAAAACATTGTGATGAAGGTGCCACTGGGTGAGGCATACCAATCACAATGTTAAGAAATGCCTACATCGTTTCTTGGGACATGTAAGGTGAATCTTGTTCGAAGATCATCCTATACAACGGGGTGATGAAGTGGTCAAACAACCTCGACATCACTCCTTGATAGTTGTACGAAGAGAAAAACTTGCAATAGATGTTCACAACATCATCTAATGGTGTCCATGCCCAACCCATGCCAGGGAAATTCTACTGGGCATAGATTTCATCAAGAAGGTATGTAGACATAAATAATCTTGCTTACTCATTCTTAGGTAGACTCCGGGCATTAGAAAATATACTTTCAGCTAAATATCCAACATGTCTGACCAGTTGAATGGTCGTCCTTCATTTTCCAACTAATCCAACATAACGAACCAAATCTATGGAAAGGTCTCCTTGTTCTCTTGACAAGTGTCACGCAAAGATGACCAAGAGTTGGTAAGCCTTCCTGAGTGACTTCATCTTGTATACCTAGTTGGGTGTCATTATGAACTTCGATGGATCTTTTACCCAATGCTTCATGATGTCTCTAGTGTTCACATTGTTGTTGGGAGTGTAGTACAAAGCATCCATGTGGTTCATCGACTGTGGAAAGTGATACATCTAATGGTAGTTTTCCGACTTAAAGGTGGAAATATTTGTTCCACTGGTATTGATCAATGTCATCGTCTCGGGACCGGTATGTGAGACAATCCAGTGAATGATATTCACACATGGGAAGGCAGGGTACCTACATGCAACCCTGTACAAGTCTAACTTGAGTATGTTGACATAGAGTTTTTGATCTTCTAGATCTTCCTTGAAGCTACGTACAAATATGTACATTATTTCTTGCCATCTATTCTTCATGTCATTCTCTACGAAAAGTTGTGTGTCTGCATAGATGGGTAAGTTCATTGACACATGCTCAACTACATCTCCAATGCTACTCTCTACAGTATATTTTGATCCAACTCTCTTGGAAACCATGTTTCCCATACTGCTGGGAAGCTACTCAACAACTAATGTACCTGGAGACAAAGCAAAAACTCATGACAAGAAAATGTCAGCTTAAACATAGAAAGCACTTCAAGGACTGATCATGCAGCAAATTGGGCAACTTCTAGGTAAGATTGCGTAGTTGTGACTCTGAGAGGTGAGGGATTGTTAGCTGGATCTATGCATTGCATAGTCTTAGCTGCCAGTGAGAGTTATCGATGAATGGATCTGCACAGAGAGTAGTCAAGTGTGGCTTGCTGAGGACTGAAATTGTGTAAAGTGCAATTTAGTCTGGCTTGATGTTGGCTGGGATTGCGCATTGCATAATCCCAATGGGAAAGACTCCAAGACTGACTCCTAGAACTGTGCATAATGCAGTTGGAGCCAGTGACTAACAGACTCTGTGTAATTCCTAGAGCCAAGGCAGAGCCTTGAGTTTCAAAAATGCATAGTGCATGCCGGGAAGAGCTACATTTGAGCCAAGGTGGCCTAGATATGCCCAAGGGAAACTTGAAAATGAGTAGATCTAAATGCAACTTGAAAAGGATGGTGCATATTTGAGTGAATGGTCATGCATGCAAGAAAATCAAGTGCATAAATTAGTCAAAGAGACAAACAACGAAGCTTGTGGGGAGATTCGTTGCAATGACGATCGTTAATGAAAAATAGGGTTATGCATGTGACACTTAAGAAAGGAAATGGAAAACTTGGAACAAAACTTCTACAAGTTAAAATAAACCAAAATTCCAGCAGTCATTCAATAAAACATGCAAAACAACACTCATACAATCCAAGGAAACAAAAGCGACAGAAAAAGGAGCAAAAGGCTTGAAAAGCAAAACATACATAGAAAAGTTGTGTCGATCATGCCGAAGGTTCCTAGATGCTTCAAGAATGCCAAAGCTCCAATATCAAATGTGAAAATGAACTCTATAGATGTCCATTAAATAAATTTGATCGATTTAGGGTTTATGACGCGCATGCCAAAAATCTAGGAAAAAGCAACAAGTGGCAACTGTTTCTAAAATTAACTCAAGAGTAACTCCTATTGCTAAAAATGGATCCCCATTTTTTAGAGATGATTTTTTTCTTTTTTCTTTTTCAGGAAGAGATTCCATGCATGCATTGAGAAATTGCATAGTTCTGGAGGGAACCAGGCAACCTCCTGCCACATGCATTGGGCAACAACTAAGGGGAATGCTTCTGTACAATTCTTGGTTTAAGTGGCTCTCGTTGCCTCTCATGCTCTATGTAGTTTCCTAAATAAAGACAAGATGTCAGCTGGGTTTGCTCAGTTTTGGAGCCGAAGCTCATTGCTAGGCTGCTCTGTGCAATTCCTGATAACAAGGTTGGCTACCCTCTAGGACTATTACTTTTCTTCTAGAGGTTCACTCTCTCTTTTCCTACCATGAAAGTACCTTATATACATTGCATTTGTATGGCTCACAGTTTCAACTTTCTTTCTTGTTTCAAATATTGTTTGCATAATCTTTTATGTTGATGATTGTAGCCAAGGAAAATTCTTAAGAATAATGGAAACCAACCTTGTTTTCCAATTTGGGATTCTACTCCAAATGTTGTGAGGTCTATTTGGGACTTCACACTGGGGAGAACCCCTTGGTTGACAAATTTCCAACACTATCAACAATTCCATAGCAATGCCACCATTCCTACTTCCAAACCTTATAGCATGGTTTTGGTCTTCCAATTTTTAATTCACCCTTGGTTGAGTGTCACCCAAATATTCCTCCATTTTGAAATCCTTATATTCAACTATCATCACCTGAACTAGAATTTTCCACCCCTATGAACAAAACTGCCAAACATAGTAAAATTACCCTTTAGAAGATAATTCTTTGACCCATGGAGACTACCCAGTTCTGGCTTCTATTTTGGCAGAGTAGACTGACCCTCTAAAAGATAAGTCCTTAACCCATGGAGACTACCCAATTTTGACTTCTATTTTAGCAGAGCATATTGAAATTCTAGAAGATAGGTCCTTGACCCATATAGAATACCTGGTTCTGGCTTCTATATACATCAAAGTAGAGACATCAGGATCCAATACTTGGACTCAAAATATCATTCTTTGATATTCAATCACCTCATCATTATATGCACAAAATTATGAATATTTAAGACTAATTTTTTTTTTGGCATTATTGAGATGTATACATAACATATAAGTGCTTCGAACCAAAAATGAATGTGCAAGTTACGCACAAATATATAGCTGAGATAAAAGAGCCAACAATACTACACTTCCCTGTCTATAATCATAAGCACATAATAAGTGACAATAGTACTCATTAACATTTACTTTAGACAGAAAAACTAATAATTGTGTAGTCGAGTAACATGGATGATAACTTAGAAAATTGTATTGGTTTTAAATGACCTCCACATTTGTTAGGTCTGAAAGGAGAATTAAGGAAGTATATGCACTTGTATTATATGGAGAACTAAAAACATGTATAAATATCAAGAAAAAATGAAATTTAAATAGTTTTCCATCAAATGAACAAATTCACATAACTCAAGAGTAATTATCATGCAGATATGGGCTCTTAACCAAAATTTCAGACCAAGGAATTTGGTAAGGCAGGTAGAAATCCAACTGAGCAAGTATTAACATGAATTTTTAAAACTAAGTTTTATTTAAAAAATGCAAATACAATAGCATAGTAGATAAAAGCAATGATCAATAAAACATGTAAAAATGAAAGAAAAAAATACAAAGTATCTAGATAGTCAAATCAAAAGTATTCAAATTGTATCTCTTTTAAAATATTCAAATACTTGTATGAAGGAAAATAAATATTCTCCTTCTCAAAAAGTATATCCAAGGGGATAGAACCTTGGTCTATCATTTAATAACCAAATAACATATACCAACTTTCTTATATCCAAATCCCTTGAATGAAATATTGAGCCTAATCTAGTTTATGAGTTCAATATTTATAGCATGCTACAACTAAACAACTCTAGCAATCATGCTATAGAGAGATTTTAACATGCAAGGTGAAATCAATATTAATATAAATTTTGGGCGTCAACAAATAAACTTAACTTGTAGTGATCGTGGAACCTATAAGAATTTGAATTTAAGTCTCATCTCTCAATCAAGTTAACTGGACTAACAAGAAGAAACCACTTACAACCATTCATTATTGATACATGCAAAATATGTGGTGAGATGTGATTTTGTTCTGACTTGTTGGGTTGCGATTATTTCAAATGGATGTCATAAAAGTTTTTAGGGACATCAAGCAAGTAAGAGCTTTCTAGATTCAAGATGAAGAACATAGATAGGTAGTGTTTTCCTCATATACAAGGGCTTTATTCAAATTTCAATTCCTTATCTAACACAACTTCTTAGTGAATCCAAAATTGCTAGCAAATATGTTATGGGTGTAATAGAAGATTATACAAATGGCTAGTAAATTCAAGTACTTGTCATCAACTAGATTCATCTTGATATACTTGAAGATTGCATGCTTCATTTAAGGATTTTCAATTGAAAATTCCTTTGTCTAAGCCTTTGCAAGTCATTATAACTAATTCCCAAATGCACAAGATGTCAAGGTATGAGTTGGACCCTCCCCATGAGTTATGGAAACCTTTGAATTTTCTTCAAAAACATAAAACTACATTCTTGATGATACAATTTAGTCCTTAGCAATCCACTTCATCTATGCTCATTTAAAGATGCTTAATTATGCTACATGAAATATGTCTCTAAGCTTAGTGACTTCACCAATAGCTTATGGCTACCCTAGGGTGATCTATTGGTTCATACATTGCTCAATAGTTTCTTAGATAAAATGCAATTTCCTAGATGCATAATAGGCATTATGAATACTTTACAATCACCAAAGAAGTTAATCAATAAATAAATATTTTGTTTAAACTCTCGAAATCTATTTCCCTACTACTGATGTGGGTTTTATGACCTTTTTTAACAAGGGAGAAGTGACTGAGATCAAAGCTCTTTAAATATGCCTATTTATTTGGTGTGGTCACTCTCGATGGGTTTTGAGGCTCTGTTGGCCTTCTGCATCTTCCTCTTTTAAAGGAAAAGACAAGGTTGGTTTTATCCTATAATTATTCTATGATTAATCTAAAGCTATTGCTAATGTTAACATACCTATTCTATGAGTTAAATAATTAATCAAAATATATTACAAATCAATATAACACGTCAAAACATATGATACAAAGTATACAAAATATATACAAGAATAAATGCTAGAAAAAAATGTAACTAGAAATAACAATTAATATATATAAATATATCGAATGTCTAAATTTAGACATCATTTTTATCTTATAAACACATTATTGAATAGCTTAGTGATATTGTTTCTGAAAATACATTGGAAATTAGTTGATTTGTGAATATTAGCCCCTAGAATTTTCCTTGCTCTAAAATAGTTAAAAGTTGGCGTCTGGAAATTCAAACAAGGAGAAATTGGGATGTACTTTTTTCATTCCCCTATGTGATAACATTACAGCCTAGAAGGGTAGGGAATCAGACATTGGATTGGTTGGCAAACTAGGGAAATGATGATTCCCATCCAATTTTTTCCTCTCCTTGGCCTCCCCCTTTGAGTCAAAGAGAGATGAACTAGCTAATGGACATAATTCAAAATGATATGATTTCACTGATGGGGGTCAAACCAAGTGTGAATGGAGGAGGATGAGGGGAATTTAATCCCATGCCCATGAAAATGTTGTGAACATTGATATTTTGTCTCTAAAAATCACCTTAAGACAAGCAACATATGATGTTTCTAGATTTCAAAGGTTTTACAAAATCAAAGCAATCACCTAGTGAGAAGTTTGCTATGTATGGTGATGGGAGGTTGGGAGGTTGGTGGAACTATTGCTTTGAATGTGCAGGGTGGATTTTTATAAAGGCCATCCCTAACCCTTAGAGTTGTGATGAGCATAAGTGGCATTATATTTGTTCTAGAGGCTACGGATCTAGGAAAGGAGGGGAACCAAAGAAGGAAAAATTAGGACCCAGGCTCATGGTCATGTGCCCACCTTAGAGCCCAGACTTTGAAGCTCGACATGGGAGGAAATGCCTGAGTAAAACATTCAAGGAACCTCTGCCAAAACTATTATCATCTCTTAAATTCCAGGTAATTTTCCTCTTTTTAACGATTATTTGGTCTTCAACGATAGTTTCAAAGCATCTATTGGTGTACCAGTTAAGGTAGCAACATGGTTCTTGGATTTTATGTTTGTATTTGTTCTAGAAAATGTGAAGAGAGGGATAAACTATTTTCATGTTGTGAGGGAAAAAATTGTGGCTAACTTGTGGGGAATCTATAAATCTATCACCTCAATTTTCACTTTGTTCCCCACCTGTTTATGAATTATGGTTTGCCATCTAGGTAAAGTTCTATTTTCACAAAGTGCTAGGTGACTTGGAGTGACACACATTGACATCTTCTTTTCTATCATGCTCATTTCAACTTCGATTTTGTGGGGACCCACAGTCTCTCCAAATTGGGGGTGGGAGGTTGTGGTCTCAGAGTTGGACAATCACTTGGGGAAGGATTTGCCTCAGTTTAGCCTTCTCACTCTATCCCACAATGTTTTCATTATTGTGGTCTTGGGTTCACTCGCCAAGGGTGGGATAATTGATAGAAAGTAACTAGGAGGGTTGGACACAAGTTGGGCACATATCAAGTGCCACCTTAGACACCACACAAAGTCAAAGAGGCAACACACGCAAAGGTGGAGGTCAAGGGCACACAAGAGAAAATAGGGCAGAGTCGAGAGATTTAGTTGAAGAGATTGACCAACAAGTTGTACATTCTCTAGTTAGAATATATCTTCCTCCACTCTTTGACACATTGGAAAACCATCTTCACTAGATTAATCAGCTGTTGGAACATATTTCACGAGACTGCCACGACTATCGCAACAAGATCATTGACTTCACAATCTTCAACATAACCAATGGCATATGATGGATCATCTGGTTGCCTTGTGTAGGGGTCAGAAAAGGATCCCTAAGAAGTTGCACTTACTGGAAGGAAAGATAGATCACATTGAGGGACATGTGCATGAGGTTGTTCATACACATCTACCACTAGGAAACAACCTAGATTATCCAGACCAAAGAACCTTATAGTTCAAGGATGAAAATTGGTTTTTTGTATGTCCTTAAGACTTTTTGTTTATATTGGTCAATATGTATGTACTCTAGTACTCTAGTAATTTTTGTTTGCTAATGACTATACCAATAAGTTTAATAAAAATAAAGTGAAAAGTTAAATTAATTTTTAATAATTAAAATTATTTCAAAACATTTCATCACATTTTGAAGAGAATAATATTTTTGGTCACTTTCATCACAATTAAGTTGTCTATAAAAACAAAAACGGTGGGACATGTCTTTTTTAATCTAAATTGTTCAAGTTAAATTTAGTTGGCTTTAATAAATACACTATCAAATAATGACATTTTAAAATTTAATATCAAATATCAATAACTTATTTTTCGTTTTAGCATAAATGATATAAGAATGAATTTTTAATAATTATGAAGTTGTAGGATAAAAATTTCCTTATCATATTTTTTACGATCAAAAAATTTAATTCTTTTTCATTAAAATTCTATTAGAACAAAATTCTAGGACATATTTTTTTCATGCCCCGCAAGTTTGAAAGCCATCACATTTTTAAGAAAGGGTGAAATTGTTACTTGAATGATACAAAGGAAATTTATAATAATTATTGAGGTTATACCTTGGTATGAGGGAGATATGAGAGATATATAATTTTTTAGTGTTTGATGTTATGTCAT
>APFE030307723.1:152745-168160 GCA_000404065.3 Pinus taeda
TAATAAATAGTAATTTGACCTTTGTCCTTTAGTCAAAATTAGCCGTTAATCTAGCCGTTGGAGACTCTGCTCATATTATTTAAATGCTAGGTTGGATATGTTTCTTCAACTTGTCCTGACGATGAACCACACTAGTTGGTTCGAAACGCGTCGACAAATGGTTCCTCATGTGATTTTCGCCGAAAAATTTCTCATAAACTTGATATGGATCACAGAAGCCTAAACTCTACAAAATGCTTAAGCTCAAGCTAAGACAGTGCATTATAAGCAGATCTCGAGATTAGTGTTGAACTAATGATTTGAGATAGTCTTGGAGAAAATTCAATTGAATACCTTCTTATATCCACCTAAGATGGTAAAAAATGCTTTTGACAACACCATTGAGCAAATCTCCTATCTCCAAATTGGAGGCATGTGCCCTAAGCCTAGAGTCCTAGACAAATTAGGAACCTCCTCCTTCTACTAGTCACTAATTATATTATTCTTCGATACAAAACTCATAAAGGCAAGGAACCATATTCCCTAATATTAATGAATTTAAAGGAAAAGGGAAAAACTAGTATAACACAAAAATTGTGTGTGGAATTGTTTTGCAGAGAATGAGCCAAGTTTCCAAGGCAAAGAATGCTTGCACCACCTGCAAATTCTAATAAAAGAAATGTTCAAATAAATGAGTGCTCTCACCTTATTTCCCACAAAATTATCTCAACGAGCCCTTTTTGGTATACGAATTATTCGGATATGGTCATGTCATCAAACTACTCCATTTCCTTTATTAGTAGGATGCAAAACAATAATGCTCTGAAGTCAAAATAACTAGAAATCCAATGGTAAGCTTAGACTCATCACCCCTGCTTTTTGTGGACAACAATGATTGCCTTCTTTGTCAGCTGAATAACAGAGGGCTGCAATCAAGAAAGGGAGAGTGCCATGTGGTAAAATATCACTTTATGGAGGCAAACAAAAATGGAAGGATTTTATTAGTTGAATTTCAACCCTGGAGAGGAACAAAAGTCTCTATAAAAGGAAGTATTATTCAAAATCATTTTTTTCTTTTTTAAATTAATGACAATTATGAAAAGTTATATGGAAATTTAAGGTGTAGTAATTAGATATAATGGTAAGAGATAGGAGACATGTGTGAATTCTCATTTGGGAGTAACAATTAATCCTATCCCATGTAAATGAAGGATGTTAATTACAAACCTTTAAAATGGTTAGGTGGTTTAACGTGACGACCCCCACATTACGAAATCATCATTCTATACTAAATATACTAAGTCTCAAATCAATTTCATGCCTATGAAAGGGGTACACGCATGGGATCTTTGAGCTTTCTGGAGGTACATGGCAAGCAATCCACACAATTTCTCGTTAATTGGTGTTTTGTATATATTTTTGGGTAGTTCATTTGAATATGAGATTGTGCTAATTAAATTATACTTTTGATTGCATCAATTAAGTTTGCGCCTATAAAAAAAATAAAACCTAAAAAACACACTTAAACAAGACTCTAACTGAAATGACCACTCTACCCGTATCTAAAGACCGCAATACATTAAACAAGTGGAATAGATGTTAGAACCCTGGTGTCCATCTATTTGTCTCATTCCACCATAACGAAAAGACATGTATTAAATTACAGGAAACCGTCCTCAAGGCACAGGTGTCAAATTACAGGGAGAAGGGTAGACAAAATTAGCAGCTGAACTGATTCAAAAGAACGCCTATCGGCCTAATAAATATGATAATTTTAAATTTAATTAAAATTTTTTACGTAAATAACATAAAAAGAATTTAGAGTAATTATACGAAGTAGAGCAATGATTATCAGAAACCACGTGCAATGATTAAATGAAGTTAAAATCTAACAAAATTCAGAATGTTCATTCCACACGATAAAATTTTCAAGTTTCCTAGGCATATTTTCTCCATGTATACCGCTTTTAACTACGTTTAATTCAACTTAAAACTTCAAATTTATGCAGAAAAGAAATGATGTAATACTCCTACCGTAAAAGTTTTCGTAAAATTCTGTAAATGAAAATATTATTAATATTGTGTTTGATCTCTTGAAAAGAAATATAAATTTTGCATCCATAAAAAGTACACTTATGATGTTGGTTTCTTTGAAAATAAATAATAGCTAATAGGTTAGTTATCTTTTAGAACAAAATATGTAATTGCATGTATAATAAAACTTGTAAATAGTTATATTCGGGAAAGGATGCTTTTGGAAAAGAGACTTACATTTGCATGCATGGTAATGATATATATTAAGTTAACTTTACCTTAGAATGGGGTATGCATTTTCATGCATAATAATAATAGTAATATCTATTGTGTTGGAAAGATTACTTAGTTACAGGCACACAGAAAAATTGTGGAGCTAACTTTCTTTAAATAAGTTTTATTTAATTACATTCACAGAATGCTAGTATCCTTAAATGAAAATGGACGAAAAAATGAGGGGTTAATTTTCTTTAAATAAGTTTTATTTAATTACGTTTCACGGAATTCTAGTATCCTTGAATGAAAATGGATGGTTACAATGGTTTTCCTTTGGGAAATAACATATAAAATTACATTCACAGAATGCTAGTATCCTTAAATGAAAATGGATGGTTACAGTCATTTTCTTTTGGGAAATAACATGTGCTTGTGCGAAAAGAATCATAGTAATGTGGTACTTACTTGAAATGCTTTAATAATTATCATAATAATGTGGTACTTACTTGACATGCTTATATGCTTATAATTAATGTATGAACATTATTGTTAGAGGAATCATGTTGCAATATTTTATTCACATTTCATGTGTGCACATGAATAGATGTTGAAGGGTTTGGGTTTGTTTTAAATACTGATTAATGTTTTATCTAGTCATGATATAAAATCTTGTTGATGACAACAATGACAGGAAACGATGCTGACTTGTGGAACTGCTAGATTGAATATTTGTGGGTAAATGATATCATGATTATTGTAATAACTTTTAACTAGATATGTTGTATTTTAATGATATTTAATATTTTATGACAATGGTTAAGGGAGGGACTCCCTTATAAGCCATAGAGTGAGGAATGAACACCCTCTTGAGCATTTAATAATAAAATTAAATGTTTCATGGTTTTCACCGTACGAAGTTTCCAAGGTATATCAGCGTTCAATGATGTAATGGCTTATTGTGTCTTTCTCATGATGATGATTCCTTGCATGGTGTGATGTTTATAATATCAAATATGTGATTAATCTAGTTAAAAGAATCATGAAAACAATAATATTATGTTAGAAATTTTATGTTAATATGCTATAATAGTGATTATTAATGATTATGTAACTCACTATTCTTTACTAAAGTTATTTTAAAGTTATTCTATGTAATGACGAATAATCTATCTAATAATGATGAAGATTCTATGTAATAGTTAATGAGCCATCTATAATAGTAACTTGGATAATTATTGTGGGTAAATTGCATAAAAATTTTCTATACATTTTCATGGGAGATTACTTAGAGAGTTATCAATGATATACGGGAGCTTTACTTTGTTTTTTCATTTAATCAAATTAATTCAACTCAACGATACTAGAATTTCCATAAAAAATTTATATAATAGTTATAGTAATGTGTCTTATTATTATTATTTTAATTTTTTAATATTAATTAAAATTTTAATAATTTATCTCAAATGATTATTTGATAAAAGACATTTTAATAGATATAAGTGTTGAAACCAAATTACCAAATTTATCATCGAGATATAAGAGTTAAGGTGAAAAAGCAAGGAGGGAAACGTATCAATGAAAATAAAAAAGGAGAGGAATAGAAAAAGGAAGGAGGAGATCAAATTAATAAATTAATTAAAATAGGTTATGGTAATAGGATTAATATTAAAATTAATAAATAAATTAAAATAAATTATATTAATATGATTAATATGATAAAAATTTCCTACTAGCATAACTCTCTGAGGATGGACTTTATGAGAAAGGTGACCCTCGATCAAACCTCACATGGGTGGTTGTGCCTTGTGCTAGTGTGAAGATACATGCTAAAAAATTCAATTAACTAAGGGAAAGTGTGGGCTAGGCTGGGTGCAATCCCTGGTTGACTTTGACAGCTTAGATGCCCTTGAGTTGTGGCTCTTCAAGCCACCAGTTAAGTTTGGAGGATCACAGACAACTTGACAAACACAAAAAATATGATAAAAATATAATAAATACTATTTTATAGATAGGTTAATAAATTTAAGGAAAGTCCAATTAATTGATTGGTTAATTAAGAATATTTATAAATATGATTAAAAAAATTGAAAATGGAGGAAATATTAACTTACTTTAAATTAATAAAGAAGATAAAATAAAATAAAGGTTATATGTGTGGGGGGATAAAACGGATATTAATATAGATATTGCTATATATTAATTATAAAATGGATCTTAGTAAAATTTAAATAGATTAAGTGTAGTAGGAGTAATAGGATTAATTTAATTTGTATAATGGATATAAATTAATTTAATTTATTATAATTAATAAACTAAATGAATTAAAAATGTGAGAGAGGAGGAAGGGAAACAAGGGGAAGAGAGGAGGAGGGAGAAACCAAAAAGAAAGAAAACTAGGGAAAGGAGGGACATAAGACATAAAGGAGAAAGATATGGAGAAAGAAAGGGAGAAAGGAATAAGGAGAAAGGATAGGAGAGGAAGGGGGGGCAAGGAGGGAGAACATAAAACCTAAGAAAAGAACCAAGGGGTCACTAGTGGAGGAAGAGGAGGAAAAATCAAAGAGATCGGTTTGAAAGTGGGGTTCTAGGATTGATTAATTAGCGGAAGCCAATTACTATTGATTTCAAAGCCACTATCTCTATTCAAGTTACCAAGATTTTTAACAATTTCCAAAGCCTCTAATGCATTGTTTAAAATGATGATTTCCTCTAATAAGAATTTGGGTGCCTTCAACACAAACACGATTTTTTATTTTGAACTAATGTTTAGATAATATTGAGGATCTAATATGTTCATTTTTTACTTATGTAAAGTGTTATTTTATTCTAGTCTTGAATTCTATCCATGTTTCACCAATTTAACATCTCTCATAGAACAAGAACCTCATTTTGTGCTCATTCTCTACTTCATATCAACCAAAGTTTTAAAGGATGTTATGATATTCTCCCTTTATAAATCTTGCAATATTATAAGTCCCTCAATGTAAGGAAGGTATGCCTTCCTAGCATTGTAGTTAAAGGGATTGGTGTGGCATGAATTGCTTCTTTTTATTTTGTTAAAATTACTCTTAATGTATTTTATACCTTTTCTAAGTGATTAAATTCTTACTGGATATGTTCTAAGTCGCAAACCCTAGATGCTCTTGTGGACACGATATTTAAAATCCCTAATTTCTAAAGGGGATGGTGGTGGGAATCAACATGAAGGTAGTTTTCAATATGGGTCTTCTTTCTCAACACTTTATGTCCAAAGGTTCCATCCTTTCTTTGCATAAAAAAACATCCAAAAACTAAATACTTGCATTATACTAAAGCTCCATGGTGAATTGTTTGTCTTCAGAGATACCATTAAGTGATCCAAAAACCTATTAATATTTTCTTCACCATGGAATCAATTCATATTGGTGTTGTCTATGAACATGTCCCAGCTTGTTGGTTGGAGTGCATAGGAATCAAGGCCTAACCTTTAAAACTTTTCCATATAAAGGTTAGCAACAATCAGTGAAAGTGGGGAACCCATTGCTACTCCACTTATCTACTCATAATGTTTACCCTTGAAACCGAACAAGGTACTCCTTAGACAAACTCTAGCCAATCCAATAGTATTAGGATAATTAACTTCTTTAACTACCTAAAAAACTTCATTTAAGAGAATTTATGTAAATATTTAAACCACATCAATGCTAACAATCATGTACCTGGGATAAGTTATTTCCTTCGATAATTTTAATGAAAAGGGATGAGTCTTTAACAAAGGAATTAGTAATAGCAACAATGGGACCCAAAAGATTGGCAACAAATCTAGCAAGTTCACATGTACGAGATCTAATGGTATTAATAATGGGTTAGAGGGGAACCCAATTTTTATGTATCTTAGGGATTCCATAGATTCTAAGAGTGATTTCAACATTGGGGGACAATTTTCTTTTTGTTGCATCATTAAGGCTAGAACATTTGAGGTCCTTTCTGACATCTATGTTTACCCTAACTATTGGGTTACTATCTAGCCTCCTATAAATTTCAATGTTATTGAGGTGTTCATGCATCTTATTAATTTAATCATCATTATTCATCACCATGGTGGATGCTCCATTATCAACTTTCAATATCAAAAGATTGTCATTGTTTCTTATGTTTTTTATGGATAAAATCTCCAATTTGTTAAGGTTTCTATGAGGGGGTTTATCCTTTTAAAAATCCTTAATACTATCTTCAAAGAAAATATAATGTATTCAATTGGAACCTCATAGGGTATCAATGCAAACCCTAATCCTTTGCTAAGGTTACTTTATTTTTCTTTATTGAAAGGATGAATCAAGACATTAACCACCTTCTTTGGACCGATGGTCATTTGATTGCAATTATTCCTATGATATCCATTAATTAGAGCATTGTTGAGGGGGTGATTCTCCCATTACATTTTCTGTTATACCATTACATTAAATGTTTTCCATGATATTTGACATTCTTGTTAAGCTTAGAAAAGGACCCCAATGTACAAAAATATCTATCTATTGAAAAATAATAATATCTTCAAATCCATTGCAAATTCATTCTTACCATAATGTTGTATATACATTTCATTGGAAATCAACAATATGTTTATCTAATAAATGAATAAGCAATCATAGTTGCAATTTTTACTTCCCTTATAACCATAGCTACCATGTTTACTATTTGCACAACCTCTTACCACCACAACCACCATGTTTACTATTTTCACAAGCTCTTACCACCACAACCACCATGATTACTCTTTATACGAGCCCAAGAGAAGCTAATAATTATTGTTGGTTACAATTCCCTTTGAAACACTAGAAAAAAACAATAATCCACCTCTATAGCAATGTAAACAATGTGAAGCACTACCCAAAACAAAAACAAATCCACCTTCACAAAATGTGAATCATCAGAGGTATCATCTTCGTTGTGTGGTACAAGATAACAATGATTTGATTAAGTTATTGGTAGCTAAGCTCTCATTCCAAACAATCATCTAGAAAAATATAACATGAAAATGTATGACTATTAATAGAAATTTGAAAATATGGAAGTGTATGAAATTTAGAATAAAAATTGAGTTGAAAAAATGGAAATTTGATGACAATTCTATTATCTTAGTGATTAAACATTTTTGGATAATTAATAGAATTTGCTAGATTTATATGAATGAAATCCCAACAATAATACTTTAGTGTTAACATACAACTCACAATTTATATGTGCACACAACATTCCAAGGATAAATCCACCACCTACTCACCATTTATATATGCACATCGCATTCCAAGGATAAATCCACCACCTCTTATTAGTCCCTGTCGTTTGGCATGGGACTATAGTAATCAGAACTGATTGTGAAACATTAGCTTCTCTCACAATTAGGCTATAGTTTTTAGCTTTGTTGTGCACTGGGCATAGTTTTTAGTTTCATCATCTTATTTGGCCTCTTCTTGAGTTGGAGATACTATAACTATATATTTTGATGTTGGATATGTTTTGTTGTTTCATTGATATTTTTTTGGTGAAACTAATGCTAGCATTAGTTTAATCACGCTAAATGTTTGCATGAAATCCTTGACCTTCTTTTGAATAATTTTTGCAGCCTTGTACAACTGCCACCTATATAACCATGCAAAGGCATTCTTCCTCAACCTTCTACTTTTCCTCCTTTGTTCAAAGAGGCATTGGCTCTCTTCTTTGCGATGAGGATGAGGCCACACTGACACCATGGCAACGACAACCTGTAACCCACACCATCTCCATGGTTTAGTGACAATAAGCGTGTACAACTGCACTCGACTCTGTAAAAAAACTTCCTTTCCACGAAGTCTGCGTCAGGAAATCCTTCTTAGGTAAGGGAAACAACATAAGGCATTTACTGATCCTAGATCGTTGTCTCTAATTCTTATATTGACAAAGATGTTGAGGAATTTGATACTGATATTTCTTATTTTGATGAATATTCTAAAGAACTTGATGCTTTACTCAAGTTAGATGAAGATTGTGAAGAAAATGACGAGGAAAACAACTCTCTTACCTTTTCCAATGTTGCAGAAGCTGACTGTTGTAGTGCTTCTTCAATCGAAGTTTGCTAGCTCTATCACCATAGAACTAATGGATGTTAGGGATTTATGTATGGTGTAAGGAGGTCCTTAAATGGTCCAGTAAAGTCCTTACACTCTGACTTGATGAATGAAGACACTATCAAATAGGTCTGCTTATAACGAAACTTATCACTAGGTAAGGAGTGACTTTCTTCTACCCCTCCAAATATCCATAGTCTATTTGGAAGTATTTAAAATCCTCTTACTATAGTACAAATGTTGCTAGATCAAGCTCACATGATTGGGTGAGTCAAGGGTAATTTGGTCTTCATATATTTATTGTTCACTATACTCCTACTATCTTTAGCTTTGCCTACACTACCTATTCCTCTCTTACTAGTTCTCAATCTGGAAAGTCATAATATCAATCTCTTCCTAGAATTTCTTGTGCTTTATATAGAGATAGAGATGATGATATATGATACCTTAGCTGGTTAATCAACAAGCTTAATGTAATCATAACCTGAATCTGGAACTGCGGGTAGAGATTAAATAGACTATGACTCTAAATATGGAAAGAATGCTAGGTGGTGGAGTCATCCCATGTTGTCACTACTTTTCCTATTGCTACTGAAATTAGATTGCATCATATTAACAGAAACTGGATCGCATCATATAATATGAGAAGGCACATTAGTCCACCTTATGGTAATATGCATTAGTCTTCTTACCTTCACCGACTACTCCCTATGCAATCTCCTCTAGTCGATGCTCGGCCTAGTCGAGAGTTTAGACTCTAACACACAATGATAGGGTAAAGAACTGTTACTCGTGCCTCTGATAATTCTACTAGTGGTGGTTATACATATGCAATTTGATCTGATCCGTCTCAATGACCTATAGATTCTAGGGTCGATTGGGGGTACAAATGAGAGGAAAAAGTTAGGAATGGATAGTTAGGTATGTGTAAAATCATGGAAAAAGCAATGGTTTCCCCAGTTTACCCATCGGCATAAGCCCACATAAAAAAGGATCTGACGAGCCTATAGATGAGTTATTGGGACTTAATGGTAGGTTTTTCAACACAGGTGCCTAGCAAGAGTACTATGGACGACTCGTGGGTCTCCTATAGAACTCTTTGAACTATTCATAGCAATAGCATGTGTAATGCATGCAGGTGGAATAGGAGCCATGAGTGTTTTATTCCATAAATACCACAATGGTTTTTAATTATACTCCCTAAAAAAATTTTGAATTACAAACTAATCTTTTTATTAATATATTTAATATTTATGGCTCATGCTTTTTCTTATCCTATTTTACAGAGTTCCAGAGGTATGAGAACTATTGTTAGAAAATGTTGGCAATGATTTATGTGTGTTTTTGGCTTTATATCTAACTGCAGATACTCAAATATTTCCTTTGTTAATGATTCAAGTATCCCTCTAACAAATAAATAATTGATTGAGTCATGAGCTTGAAAAATGAATCAACAGAGATTCAACCTTGTGAGGTTTTCAAAGCATTGGTTTGATTGTACAAGGACATGGTGACATATACCTCTAGCTTCTGGGAACAAGGATGATCCCTCATCTATGAGACATCAGGTTGACCTGAAGTAAGCATTGAGAACTGGCTTCCTTTGTTTCTCTCTAGAAAATGTTTTAGATTTGGAGCATCCAATGTCTGCTACATGAAATATCTAGATTTACTTATGTCATTTGGACTTGATGCAATGCACTCCCCAAAATTTTGAACATAACATCAGATGTTGGGATTAAAACTCTTCACCTAGCTGCCCTGAATGGAAATTTTGATTCTGTATGATTGATACTTGATCTGAATGCAAATGTATCAATTGTTACATTTCATTATGGCACATCAATAAACCTGATAGGTGTGTAGCCTATCAATTTTTTAAAATGAGATGATAGTTCTTAACTTTGTTGATCTGTTCATTTCAAATTCAATTAAACCCTAATTATAATCATTTCCTTATAATTTGATTCATACTAATGGATTCACTTGTTTTTTTAGGAGTTGGAAGCACTCCTCTACATTATGCAGTGTCTGGAGGAAACATACATTGTTTTCAGGTGTTTTATAAGTTTTCATTGCAAGAATAGTCTCACTTTACTAACCTTTTGGTGATTGTAGTTCATGAGAGTTACTTCAAAATGTTCCTATTGGATTGATAGAACCATTATGCTTTTGTGCTCTTTTCTAGCACCTGCTGGCTTAGGGCACTAGTAGAACCATTATGAATTGTAATGAGTATGTTGAATTCAGAACCCAAACGTTCTACTTATAAATTGATCAACTATTCTATATAGCTTTCATAAGTGGAAATGGTCTTTCAGTACCATGACTGTTTATGATCCACCAACATAAATTTGTTTATCTTCTCTTGTAGGTTTATACCAGTTAAGGTAAATAGAATGTGGAGGCAGCATTGGCTTGAGCCATTGTTAGCACCTAACTCATATTTAGCTTTACCATCACATATCTATAAAACTATATTTCAATAAAGATTGATCACATTCTTTTATTAAATTTTATAATGTAAATTAATATAAAATATAAAATAAATGAATCCAATATCTAATAAAATGAGAGAATAATATTATTGGTAGTTGACCAATGTTAAGTTCGCTATAAAAACAATGTTAAGTTCACTACAAAAACAAACTTGATGAAACAATTCATTTTTTCTTTTCTGAATAATTCAAGTTAAATTTAATTAATTTTAATAAATTAACATATAAACAATGATATTTTTAAATTTAGAATCAAATCTCAATTATCGATAATTTCCTTTTTTACATAAATAATAGAAGAATGAACATAGAATAAAAGCTATCTATAAAAAGATAAATTAAAATACTATAAACAAAAGCTGTATGTTCTTTATAGTTCTATTAGAACAAAATTCAAGGACATATTTCTTTCATGTCTCGAAATTTTCATGGCTTTTGAATGCCACCACATCTTTGAGAAGGAGTAAAATTGTTCCTTACATGAGAAGAAATTTTATCGTAATGATTAGGTGTAGATTATGATATCAAAACTAACTTTATAGTGATGAAAAGAAGCTAAAAAACCAACAAAAAAAATTGTATGGCTTTTGAATGCAATGGCATCTTTAAGAAAGAATGAAAATGTTATATATGAAAGGTAAGGTAAAAGTAAACATTAATCATGTATATAAATAGAAGAAATCACTCATAAAGAACACTATAAAATACTCTGGAAAAACCTCAACTCTAGGGAAAATCCAATCGTAACGAAATGGATTTTTATCCATGTATTATTCGCCCCTCTTATGCAGCGCTGTGGAAACCTTATGCAAATAAATTAGTACTACCATATATGTTCTTTCGTTTTTTCCAAAATCATGACAAACTTCAAGTTCTAATCTCCGCACCTCATGAATTCGATCAACAATCAGGAGCAAAATTCTTGATCAAGCTTGTAGGGGAGAATTACTCAACCCTCGGTCCCTTACATTGACCAGGGAGACCTTTCTCAACCCTTGGCCCTTTGCACTAGCTAGGGAGACCCTGCTCAACCCTTGGCTCTTCGCACTGGCTAGGGATACCCTTCTCAACCATTGGCACCTTGGCACTTGACACACTTACAATGGAGATAAGTAAGCCTATTTGTAGGCTTATTTCCAACTAAATAAACTTTTCATAATACCATGGGCTACAAAAGCATGTGCCCAAAACCACTAGTTATGGACTACCATTCCCAAGTCAAGGTTAATCCTAACAATCACCCCCTTTGTTGTGTTGTGTTATATTCTTTCCACATAGTTAATAGGGGGTTTGAGGGGTACCCGTAACCCCACTTTATGGGGTCTGGGGCAGCGCCCCAAAAAGTTTTGATTTTGGACCCTATGTTAGGTTGGGCGGACCCACCTATGGTTTTGTGCATGATTTTTTGCACATGATGGTTTTTCGGTCCATGGTATTGGATGCACTGGTTTTCGGTCCATGGTATTGGATGCTTTGGCATGTATAAATATGTATTATAACATTGAAAGGAACATAATGAAAAATCAAGTTGGTAGTCATGGTTTTGGGATCCAATGGGAAAATCTCTGTGTATATGTGTTTTATGTGTTATGCTGTCGCATTGTTTATTTTTCTGTGTTTTAGAATTTGTATGCAGGTAATTTCTGTACGGGGTTAAAACCTACATTTGGTATCAAAGCCATTTTTGGCTTCAAGGAGATGCCTTTGTTGCTGAGGGTTTTCGCTCGGGTCTGTGGTAGACCCTGTTCAGTGGGAGATCTACAAGATCGATTTTGGTGGTGAAAGAAGATGGCGAGTGGTGGAATGATAGAGATTGAGAAATTTAATGGCCAGAGTTTTGAGTTGTGGAAACTCAAGATGGAGGATTTGTTGGTGCATAAAAATCAATGGATCACGGTAGATCCAAGTACTAAACGAATGGGAGTGACCGATGAAGAATGGAAGAAGTTGGATCAGAATACAAGGAGCACAATACGATTGTGTGTCTCGGATTTAGTATTGTTGAATGTATCAAGGGAAGCTACGACAAAGGCTTTGTGGGACAAGTTAGGGACTTTGTACCAATCTAAGTCTCTGGTGAATAAACTGTTCCTACGGAAAACGTTGTATAACCTGAGGATGAAAGATGGAGACTCAGTGACAGAGCATTTGAATGAGTTTAATACTATGGTAAGTCTGTTAGCATCTGTTGATATTAAAATTTCAGATGAATATAAGTGCATCAGTTTTTTGTGTTCTATACCAGATTCGTGGGATAGTCTGGTTATTGCAATAGGTGGCAATGCAACTACCCTACATTTTGATGAAATAGTATCATCCTTGTTGACGGAGGAGATGAGACAGAAAAATATGGAGAGCTAGAATGGTGATTCCTTGTCTGTACGAGGACGGTCCCAGAACAGAAACAAAAATAAGTCATCAAGTGGGAGATCTAAATCTCCAGGAAAACCTGTAAAGGTGGTGTGCTAGCAATGTGGAAAGGAAGGGAACTTCAAAAGGGACTGTAAATCTAAAGCTCATGATAAAGGAAATGGATCTGATGATGCTCCTTCTACAGAGGCGAAAACCACCCCAGATGAAGGTGGGGATGTGTACTTGGCTTCTTCAAGTACACATGTAGATCAGGAGGCATGGTTGATTGGCTCAGGTGCATCCTTTCACTTCACTCCCCATAGAGAGTGGTTCTGCGAGTATGAGAAATATGATGGTGGTGATGTCTTCTTGGGGGATGAAAAGAAGGATAGAATCATTGGTCGCGGAAAAGTAAAGTTGAAGTTGCAAGGTGGAAGGGTTAGAACACTTCCGGGTGTTCTACATATTCCTCCATTGGCTAGAAATCTAATTTCTATAAGCAAGTTGGATGATGCAGGTGTAAAAACATTGTTCGAGAAGGATACCTACAAGATAGTTCGAGGTATTGATGCAAGGAGTTCAGACTGGACTCTATACAAGCTGCAAGGTAGCACTATTATTGACGGGTGCAATAGTTCAATGGTTCCTGAAAATGGAGCAAAAAATCTAATGGTCTCTGGAGAGAAGACCATGCTGTGGCATCAAAGGCTTGGACATATTGGAGAGAAGGGCCTTCGAATACTTCATGTAAAGGTATGGTAGAAGGTATGAGTAATAGCTCTCTGGATTTTGATTTCTGTGAAAATTGTGTATATGGGAAGCAAAATCGGGTGAGTTTCCCCTCTGGTGGTAAGAGGACGAAACAAATATTAGAGCTTGTGCACAGTGATCTGTTTGGACCTGTGAAAGTTCCATCACTGGGTAAGTCTGTGTACTATGTATCATTTATAGATGACTTCTCAAGGAATACATGGATATATTTCCTTAAGAAGAAATCTGAAGTCTTTGACAGGTTTAAAGAATTCAAGGCTCTGGTGGAAACCAGACAGAGAAGAAGATAAAGGTGCTGAGCAAAGATAATGGTGGAGAATTTTGCAACAAGGAAACTGAAGAATTCTGTAAGAAGTGTGGTATAGCACGGCAGAAGACTATTCCATATACACCTCAGTAAAATGGAGTTGCAGAAAGCATGCATAAGACGTTGATGGAAAGGGTAAGAAGCATGCTTAGTGGTGCCAGGTTAGGATAGGAATTTTGGGCAGAGGCAATGGATACTACATGTTACCTAGCCAACAAGTCACCTTCATCAGTGTTGAAGGATAAGACTCCACAAGAGGTATGGACTGGTAAGAAACCATCTCTTTCACATCTGAGGGTTTTTGGATGTGATGCATATGTACATGTTCCAAAGGAGAAACGAACCAAGTTGGAAAGTAAATCTGAAAAGTGCATCTTTATTGGGTATAAAGATGGTCTGAAGGGTTATAAGCTTTGGAACCTAGTAACAAGGAAGGTTGTGTACAACCGAGATGTGTTGTTCAGAGAGGTGAAAGATGTTATTAAACATGAAGTCCAACCAAAGGAACCTGAGAAGATAGAGTTTGAACTAAAGGAGGAAGAATCAGACTCTGTAGCAGAGGAGGAATCAGAAGATCAAGAGCCACAAACTCCGGTTGTGAGAAGATCAGTTTGAGAAAGAAGGAAGCCAGAAAGGTATAGTCCATCTCCTTTCTGTTCAAATTTTGCTTTGTCTGTTACTGATGATGATCCCAGAACTGTGAAGGAAGCAGTGGATTCAGAGGATGGAAAACTCTAGAAAGAGGCCATGGTTGATGAAATGACTTCT
Source organism: Pinus taeda (assembly GCA_000404065.3). Lineage (NCBI taxonomy): Eukaryota > Viridiplantae > Streptophyta > Pinopsida > Pinales > Pinaceae > Pinus > Pinus taeda. Next base: position 167,757 of record APFE030307723.1, read on the forward strand.
TTGCACAAAAATGAGGCTTGGGATTTGGTGGAGTTGCCGACTGGAAGGAAACCCATTGGCAGCAAATGGGTGTTCAAGAAGAAGACAAATGCAGAAGGGAAGGTGGAGAAATACAAAGCCCGGTTGGTAGGAAAAGGTTATTCCCAGGTGCTGGGAATTGATTTTGGTGATATTTTTTCTCCTGTTGCCAAGGTAACTTCTATTAGATTACTTTTATACGTTGTTGCTGCTTTTGATTTTGAGGTAGAACAGATGGATGGGAAGACAACACTTCTTCACGGGGATTTGGAAGAGGAAATCTACATGAAGCAACCTGAAGGCTTTGCGGTGAAGGGTAAGAAAGAACTAGTATGCAAGTTAAAGAAGTCTCTGTATGGGTTTAAACAGTCACCAAGGATGTGGTA
>APFE030307729.1:11216-72652 GCA_000404065.3 Pinus taeda
AACTGCGCAAGTGACAGCTTCTGCCCAATTCTCATGAGGCAAGTGTTTTGCCTTCAGCATACTTCTAACCATGTCAAGTATGGTCCTATTCTTTCTTTCGGCAACACCGTTTTGCTGAGGTGTATACCTTACTGTGAACTGTTTTTGCATGCCATTCTCTCTGCAAAAACGCAGAAAATCTTGGGAGATGTATTCTCCTCCTCTATCTGTTCTGAGCACTTTGATGTAATGCCCACACTGTTTCTCAACAAGAGTTTTGAAGTGGCGGAATTTCTCAAACACTTCACTCTTCTGTTTCAGAAAATACACCCATGTCCTTCTGGTGTATTCATCAATGAAAGTTAAAACATATCTGTTTCTGCCAAGTGATGGTACTTGTATCAGTCCACACACATCAGAGTGAACAATTTCCAAGGGTGCTTTTGCCCTTGTACTCTTTCCTGCTAGAAAGCTTTCTTTGTGCTGCTTGCCCAAGATGCAGCCTTCACAAAGGCTGTCTGGTTTCTCAATCAACGGTAATCCCTTTACCATTCCTTTTCTGTGCAACAAATTCAGGCCTCCGAAATTGAGATGTCCAAATCTCAAGTGCCACAACCAATTCTCATCTTTCACTTGTTCCTGAAAGACTTCTTGTGTTATAGCTGCAATAGTTCTTCCTTCATTCAAATCTGCCCTGAGTTTGAGAGGAAACATTCTATTGCTAGTCATCTGCACCTGTGCAATTATCTTCTTACTTGGAGGTATATCTCTGATTGTACACATATCATCTTTGAAGAACACATTGTAACCTTTGTCAATGAGCTGCCCAATGCTCAAAAGATTACATTTCAGGCCAGGTACATAGTATACATCTAGCACAATCATCTGTTCTCCATTTCTTGCTCGGATACTGACTCTGCCCTTACCCTTGATAGCTATCTTACTATCAGTTCCTGTTGTTACCTCAGATTTCACATTTTCATCCAAATTGGAAAACATTGCAATATTTCCAGTCATGTGATTACTACAACCTGAGTCTAAGAACCAAACATCTTCTTGTTTGTCTTGTGCAATGTTACATGTTAATAGCACATTCTTTAGATTCTTATTTTCTTCATTTGCAAAATTAACATTCTGCCTACTATTCATGTCATTTTGTTTTTTCCTACATTCATTGGCATAGTGCCCATATTTCTTACAATAATAACATTGGACTTGGGATTTGTCATACCTCTGTCCATGAGCTTGTTGTTTGCTTGAATCTTCATCTTGGTTCTGATTGCAGCTCCTTCCGCTTGTGCTTGCAGGATAATATCTGCCTCTGTTTTGGCTTCTTCCACGACCTCCGTTATTTGCTCTACCTCGGCCTTTTCTTTGGCTGAAAGACATCTAAGTCTTGAATGCTTGCTCAAAAGAGGAATCTATTCCTCTACTCAGTCTGTGTTCATGAGACATAAGAGAAACACTTAGTTCATCTACCATGAACTGTGAGAGATCTTTTGTTTCTTCTATTGCTACCACAACAGCTTCAAACCTTGAGGGTAAACATCTCAAGATCTTTTCTACGATCCTTCTTTCTTCAAGAATTTCACCATGAGATCTAATCTAGGTTATCAACCCAATAACCTGAGTGAAGAATGAATCTATTGCATCAGATTCCTTCATGCTGAGTGTTTCAAAGTCTCTCCTCAACATCTGCAACTTTGCAGTCTTCACCTTCTCCATGCCTTGATAGGCAATTTTGAAAATATCCCATGCCTCTTTGGATTTTGTTGCTGCTGCAATCCGTGGAAAGATACTTTCATGTACTTATTGGAAGAGGAAAAAGAGGGCTTTGGCATCCTTCTTCTTGTCACTCTTCAGCTGGTCTCTTTCTGCTATTGTCAAAGCAGCCAACGTTGTTGCATCTGCAGGTTCAGCATAGCCAGTTTCAACCAGCTCCCATATTCCTTGAGAAGCAAACAATGCTTTCATTTTTATGGACCAATCACTGTGATTTTTCCCATTGAACTGTGGTAGTTGGGAATTTGTCAAACCTGTTCTAGCATGTGCCATCTTAAAAGAAAAGATGCTGACTGTAAAAATTAAAAATAAGCAAAAACTTTCTCTACTGGAAAAATATGTTCTCTAAACTTCTTACAGCTCCTACAGTAAAAAACAAACTCTGTTTTTGACTCACTGAGTGCCTAGACTAGCTTTGATACCATGTTGGAATTTTATGGTGATTTCAAACACAAAAGATCAGAGAACAACGCTCTGATACCATGTTGGAATTTTCTGCTAAATTCCTTAACAAACAGACAACACAAAAATGCTTTGTTTCTGCACAAAAAAATTGATAATTTCGTTTTCTGGACTTGGTGTTGCAGCAACAGGATTCGGTGTTGCAACAACGCGATTTGTGACGTCAAGCCACTCGGTGTAACGGCAATACGTTTTTTACGCTAAGTCACTTTAAGAAAATTGACGCTTGGTGTAACAGCAACTAAGACAAGTGTCGTCAAATCACTAATAGACATACAGAGTGAAATCAAAGTGTTTTTGACACTTGGTGTAACAGCAACAGAAAATCAGCAATACAGTAAACTTTGTATTCATGAACAGTGAACAAAACTGATACAGTAAACTTAGTTGTTACAAGAGGAACGCTTCAGTTCCAGAAATCGATTTTCTATCTCAGAAAATCGCAGGTTCAGCACTGCTGTGCATTTACAGAAGAGACACACTCTTGTTCTTCTAACCTTCTCTCAGAAACAGAACTGCTGTTCTAAAATTTCTTACACTCAGACAGAAAACAGAACTGTTGTTCTTTTCTGCTTACACCTTCTTGCGCTTGAAAACAGAACTACTGTGCGTTACATTTATAGGAAAATAAAAATCTGATTAAACAATAAACTAAGTAAAATATATGTTGATATTTATCTTTGTATTTATTGTAGAAGGCGGTGATGCCTTTCTCGGTGGAAATAAGTCAGTTGCAGGGGAATTAATTTCTGCACATTTAATGTTCATTTAAAGTGCAAAATATCAGTGGACTTTGCGGCACCAAACAATCTAAAATAACTGTTGCAGATCAAATCTTTGTTCAGCATTTATGTGATGCAGTTGGAATTAAATTCCAACACATGGTCCTTCCCACTTTAACTGATATGTAAGCGCTTTGATGGCGGGGAAATTGTTGATGCAGCTAGGTGTAGCAGGGTCGTTAATTTATAAGATGGGGAGTGAAGAAGAATGGGTATAATTGAGTGAATGCAGGAGAAGCCATGTGGAGCTATTGTTCCTCCGAACGCAATTGAAGGTTTTGGTCACGGAAACATATTGACATGGGAGCAACATCAATTCTACTCTTACTCATACATGATATAAAATGCTTGTCAGTTTTGAAAAATTAAATGCAGCTACTGTTGTAGTTTTATTTTTATTGGAAGAGTACAATGAATTCCATCTCCTATTTCAAACCAATTTCTGTTATTTTCGGTATCTTCGCTCACAGCATCGCTTCTCTCCATATAAAACTGAAAACAACCACTTAGAATGAGAGTTCTTTATAAGTGCGAAGTCTTTAACCCATATTAGGTGAGAGTTCTTTATAATGCGAAGTATATATTCTTTATCTCATCTTTCGAACCCGGCCCATGGTGTCATTGTTGCCTGGGATTTAAGCATTATCAGTTTTCAATAGGAATCATTCAAAGAACCTGAGAATCCCGTGGTGCACTTGGCCACAAGATAAATGTCACATGCCTTGCTTCACGGGGAGACAAGAGTATATCTCAAAACTTCATTCTCAGGTTAAATTCAGCGGAACGTGTTTTGTTTTGGGATTCGAGTTTGACTTATACGTTTAAATTGTGTGAAGAATTTATGGAATATGCCATACATGATTTCAAAACATTTTAATCAAAGATGGTAGATGTTGTTTAATAGGTTTCTCATTATATCATCGATGATGTTTATCATTGACCATTAATATTCTAGTTTGTATAGACTTCAAATTTCCTATATTCAGATATGCTTTGTCGACATTTCAGCGATTTTTATAGACAATAGATAGTCCATCATCCAAACAAGAAAATAAAACGAAGAAAAAAAATTCAATTACATACACATGCACCGTGCATGCTTATTAAAAAGGGTATGAATCTTTGTTAAAACAAAGATTTAAAGCTCCTGAAAACCTCTATGATGGATCATTTTATGCAATTAAAACCAGTAACTTTCCAAAAATTTGTGCTAACTAGATCAATCTTTGGTACAAGGTTTGCTCAGTAGTGCAAACAAGATAAATCTTCGGCACATGGTTTTCCATAAACCTCTTCATGTAGATTCTCTTTGACTTCAATGACTCCAGGGATACTTGGGGATTCATTGCAACTAGGAAATTGTATGGAGGGCATCCTGATGAAAATGTTAGATCCTCTTCAAAACAATACCTCAATATACTAATGCGTCACTTGGCCACTCATGGTACTCTCCTAAAATGTAGAGGATTCTTCGCACCTTGACAAAGAGCAGGCTACATCAATGATACGTTTGTGAGGAGGAAACTGACATTTAAGATAACATTTTTGTCATCTTCTTCGACCAACCATATTTACAACCTGCCGATTTCAGAGATTTTCTTATTTATTATGTAGGTTTTGTTAATTGTTATAACTATTTTTTAGGTTTTGTTAATGGTTATAACTATTTAAAAAAAAAAAAAGAGAGAGATTGTAGATTTTATATAAATTGATTTTATTTCTTCACTAAAACAAAAAAATAACTCAATCGATGCTCTCATACGCAACAGGTAACAAACATGGGTTATCCCTATGTTGTAGTAGTAGGTTTTAAATGTAGCAAAATAAGGGGAAAATTAGAGGGCGAAAGCAAAATGTAAATAGATGAGAATGTAAATTAAGGTGTCAAATAGATGGTGAGAAATTATCTAACCATAAGCTTTTATTGTAGAAATATTTGTATGTACATGAAAAAGAGATCAAAACCAACCAAATCTTTTGTGAAAGAGTAGACAATAATATTTACTCTATGTTTATCTTAAATAGAGGATGAAATAGAGGATGTCATAACCTTTCATGTAGCATTTTAGACATTCCTTAATGTTGATGAACATCTTTACATTACGCAACCTCATCACCCATATCGTATTCTCTAAATTTTAGTTGTACAACGTCCCCACTATCTTCTTAAAAGAAGTTGGATTATGTTAGATTATTGTGTCATGCTCATGGAGTGTCTAGTAAAATGGCCTTAGTTTTCCATTACAGATTGAGTACACCATTCATGACAAGCATCTTGTATAGATGTTGAAGCAATCAAAGTATTATGTTCCAATGGTGGTTAGAAATTTGTAATAGTATTATGTTCCCAAGGTGGTTAGAAATTTTTAATATGGTGAAAGAGAGAGATGTTCTTCAATAAATGAGAGAGAGGCGTTCTTCAACAAATGAAATTTTTGTGGTAAATGTTACAATGTTTGATTTTGTCCAATTACTCAAGTGTCCAGGGAATTACGAGAGTTTGAGTGTCATCCAAACTAAGTAGATCTTATGCAATGATAGGAAAGGGAGAAGTAGGACTTTTTGGTGGATCAATGGTGAAATAATCAACTTTGGTTGATGAAACCTATTGATAATTCTTAGAAATGTTATATTTGAAGAAGACGATATAATTGGAATATATAGCCATAATCTCCATAATAAGTGAAGTATGGTATGGACAAAGGGAAGTAGAATGTTGCATAAGAGGTTCACTTTTGTGACCTAATACAAGTGATGATATTATATATGTTAATCTATCAAGAAAGGCGGATGCTAAAAAGTTTGTAAGGAATCATTTTGAATAATATGAAATCTAAGGGGTGCACAATTCTAGCATTATATTACAATGTTGATGTTGTTTTTTTGGTGGTTAGTGCAAAGTAACTAAGAGCCTACCATGGTTTTGTAATTGAAGAGATCTAATAAAGAAGGAATTGTTAGGTATCAAGCTTATTCATAATGTAATACAATGTGACTGAGAATGGCATGGAGGATAATGGTGATGTTCGTTAAGAGATGGGAGGTGGGAGTGGATGGAAGTAAGGAAGTATAGAAGTGGTACCTACAATCTCGAATTCATTGCTATATAATTTTGTATTCCCATCATTAATGGTGATGCAATCAATCTAATAAGGTTTCACTTATATCACATTGACTCAATCTACTACACCAACATCATAATAAATGGTGTTAATGTAGGGTTTAAAGAAAAATGTAATTTTTCATCATTATGTGATGGAGAGGCATGCCTTCATTGTTTACCTAACCCATAGGAAGATTTCATTAAAAACTAGGGCCCAAGATACAAGATTGTATTTACATCCATTATTAACCATTGATTGAGGAAGACATTGTTAGCTTTGGTAGTTATGATGAAAGAGAGAGAAAGTAGCATTGAAGATGTAGGCAATACAGTGATACAAGGATTAGGGGTGAAAGGGGTATGCAACTAAAGGAAATCCATTTCTAGGGTTGAATATTCAAAAGTGAGGGAAATTAATAAATTTTTATCCTCTTGATGAGCTTGGTGTAGTGAGTGCTAAATGATAGACAGAAACATAATTGTGGCTTCATGTTCTAAGTGATTTGTCTCCAACAACCAAATTGAGGAAAATTTGGCTTATCAAACTCTATTGAGGGAATAAATTGAAATTGTGATATGTGCACCTTGAAGGCTATAGATACCTCAATTGTGTCAAACTTCATAGTAGATAAAAAGACCAATCTTCAACTCAACTAGACTGTTAACTTATGGAAAATTCAATATTTACCCAAAATTATGATACAATTGTCCTAGAACATCCACCATTTTTCTCTTGCACTTTAAAATAAACACTTAACTTCTTAATGGTGTGTGGAAAAAAAATGTTACAATTGAAAATTTGATATATAAACTTCATCCTTGTTTTGGCATAATTATATTTTCCCGTTCTTCTATTATATCAAAGTTATTAATAAAATGTGACCTTAATGTTTGAACATGATAAATACAAGATTTGAATTAATAAATTTGATCTAAATCATAGTTTGAAATGTTCACTTGAATTTTTATTACTGCATGCTAGAAAGGAAGATGTGTAAGCTTTGGATGTTGGGTAGTTATAATTAAATTTAAAGGTTGGATCCAAATTTGATAATTATATAGTTTGTCATCCCTTTTGGTAATTTATGAGTGAGAAAAATGAAGTTAATGGCTTGTAGGGCCCATTTTAGGGGTAAGTTCCACTTTGGTGATTTTAGATCCAAAGACTTTTGAGGCCTTAAATGGGCATTTTGAGGGTCATAACCTTTTTAACAAATATATAGCTTCTTATTGATGGTCGAAATTTAGGATATCTCCAATATGTCACACAAATATCACCTTAATTAAAATTAGTATGCATAATTTATGCCTCCTGAAAGATAATATATGATGTTGACCACCATGCTACCAAGTGGATGCCATGTTAGCTTCCATTATTCATGTTAGTGTCATTCTTTGAAGCCTTCCACCGGTGATCAAATATGCTCTTACAAAGTGGTCTCAGAGTGTCAAAGTCAAATTTTGTCATTTCAGTGAGTTTTCAAGTAAAATTTGGTCACTAGGTATTAGGTCTAGGGTTTGTTTTCACTCATTCCAAAGCTTTCCAAGTGTCGGTCCATGTCACAATTCAGCTGAGTGTACCATCATTCAGAGAGTTTTCATCATCATTTCAGGTTCCAATGGGTCATTTTACACCTTATTCGTGTTTCAGTTGTGCTTGGGTAAAGCTCATTTCCCTCTCCCAGGGTTTTGAAGGTAATTTCTCTTGGATGGTCAAATCATCAACAAAACTTGTATCCTGATGTTCATATACCTTCCCCTATCCTTAATGTACCTTATTAAACACTTCCCATCACTGATATCCCTCAAAATCCTCATTTTCCCACAAGCCCTAGTTTCTTGCTGCAATTTGACAATTTTCTAGGCTAGGCCTGTGTTTAGCACTTTTGGACCCCTTCCGCTCACTCAATATTTGAAATTCCACTTTCCCCTGTTTCCTAACATCCCTCCCTACTTCCCCAAATTTTCTCAAGAATTTAGAAGCCCCTTATCCCATTCATTTCACTTCATTTCGACAAATCCCCTGTTCCGCACATCGGGATAGGTTTTACTCAAATGATGTTTCTAAGCAAGAAAAAATGAATTTGGAGAACGTGAGAGAGGTTTTTGTCCAAAATAGGCTAAGGAAGAAAAGCCTCCTTCAAATTTTACACAGGTTTCATTTTTTTAGAGACATGTCAAAAATACAGTTGCCTCAAGAGAATTGATGCACCTCTGAAGTGACCTTGGGAAAATCAAGATTTCTCCTAGCTTGGTTGGCCCAATGAGTTGCTTGGTGAGGTAAATCATAACTAAATACAAATAGCTTTCCAATGAGCTATCATGAGCTCAATTTGGAGTTGAGGAAGACCTTCAAAAGAAGACTGTAACAGCACTTTACCTTTCGGTAGCCTCATTTTGCACATTTTGACTAGTCTTGGGAGATTTGACTTTTGATAGGGAAAATGAAGTCCAAATTGAAACATTCAAGTTATTTTGGAAAGTAGACTCAATAATATTTCCAAAGAGCTATCGTGCACCCAATTTGGACACTATGAAAGCCTCCAAAACTTGATCTAAAAACAACGTTATGCACACAGTGATTTCCAATAGGTGCGTAGCGCCACCGGCGCTCGCTTTTGATAGGGACCTCCATTTGAAGAAAACTTGGCATTTTTGGATTCCTTATGAAAGGTTATGCATGCTCAGAAATTACTAGGAAATTTTGACAAGTTTTTGACCTCCAAAAGGGCAAAAAACACCTCAAAAATGCCCTTTCTGCCACTTTTTGGCCACACAGGCAGTTGTCTTGGTAGATTGCAATTTGGGAGGGGCAAATGGACTCCAAATCAAAAAATTCAAGTTTTTCCAGAAGGTAGACCCACAGGGCTTTCCAATGAACTATCCTGCACCTGATTTGGACCTTGGGAAGCCCTCCAAAAGTAGCTTGGAAAAAGAACTATGCACAAAAAAATGGTGCTACGCACAGGATGAAAAAGTGCTAATTTTGCTCAAAAACTCTACTTTTCACCTAGTTTTCTTCTAGTTTGACCTTTTATCTCTTATGGTCAAATTCATGATGTGACATGATGTAAATATATGTACTATGATGTAAAAATGATAAAAATTGACTTGATAAGGTAGATACATCAGTTGTAGGTAGTTTAGAGTTGAATGAATCAATTTCCTAGGTTTTAGAGGCACGCTGTTCCACTGCCTATTTTTGTGTTCCTAGTTTAGATATGGTTGAAACCACCCCTATTCTCATGGATTTGACCCTTAAAGGCTAGCATGGGTGGTTTGTTGCCTATATCTTGTACTTTCTTAGTTATTTGTCAAGGTTGGACTCTTATGGATGCATTGAGCACTACTGTACATCATTTCTGTAGTTTGGCAAGGAAATAAACTAGGGTTTTGTAGCATTTTGTGGGACTCTTGTGGTAATGTGAATTAGCATAGTTTCCTTCTTAGTTATTCAGTGATCTTATGTTTATGTGTGCCATCATCTCTCTCTTTCAGCATAACTAAATGAATCAAGTTTAAAGGTGGAATTCATTGGTGTTTCAGTGCTCTACCTTAGGGTTTATTTAGTTCTACATGTTTTATACTGTTTGAAGAGGACTCATGAAATTTGCATGCCCTCTCCAACTCCTCACCAGTCTTTAGACTCTCCATTCGTAAGTCTCTTAGATCAGTGAAGGATCCTATCGACCCTAAGGGCATTAAAAGGGTATATATTATTCCTTGTTCTTGTGGGACACCCTATATTGGTGAGACTAGTCACTCCATTAATCAAAGGATTAGTAAGCACGTAGTTGGCCTTAAGCATAGGAGAACCAAGTCTTCCGATTTAGTAAAGCATGTTGAGAAAACCAATCATCATGCCTGTATCGAGGAAGCTAGTGTTATTGCTAGAGTGCCGCAATTCCATCACCGGAAATTTAGGGAAGCCCTTGAGATTGAAAAAGGCCAAACAATCTCGATAGAGAGGATGGCTGGAAGGTCAGTAGTTGCTTGGTCCCAACCCTCTCCTCCTAGTCGTTTTCTTCCTTTCTTCCCCTCCCTTGGTTTAGCTTGATCTGGTTGTTTTTTAGTATTTTTTCCCTTGTTGTGGTTGATATAGGTAGAGTTATTGTAATAGCACTTTATTTATGATATTGTTTTATTTTAATAACAGTAAAAAAATATTCTTGAAACTAATCTATGATAACATACTAATTTTTACCCTTAAATAACTATTAATTAATTTTAAAATATTATAATATTTTTCTAACCTAATTTACTCTAATATTTATATGGTTAAAACTATTAATTTAAAATTAATTTATTTATAGTTGACTTTTTATATTCATTATTTATATAAAATTTATAAATATATGTGTATGAAAAGGTCCCTTTAAATTATATTTTAATAAAAATATAGCTAACTATTTATATTTTTACTCTATTTTTTATAACTTTTTAACTAACTATTAATTACTCTAATATTTATATATAATAACTTTGATAACTAACAATTTTAATAATAACGAAAATAATTTATTTTATAATTTACTTATTTTAATATATAGTTATAATTATAAAATGGTCCATTTACGTTTATTGTAATAAGAATATAAATAATCGAACTAACTTATTTAATTAAATAAAGTTTATACCCCTTATCAAGTTCAAACTAGCCATTTCCTGGCCGAATCTACTTGTTGTCAATATAGTCGTTACCTGGTCTAGAAATATAGCCATTGGATGTTCTGCCTTATCTATTTAATATGCAAAGCGAGATCTATTCATTCAACTTGTCCTGACGATGAACCATACTGATTGGTTTGAAACGCGTCGACAAAAGCATCTCAATGTGATTTTCGTCGAAGAATCTTCTCAAACCCCCATCTTTTGATGAAGATGTTCAAATGCTTCTCGAGGAAGAGGTTTTGTGAAAATATCAACTATCTATTCCTTGGTATTGATATATTCCAAGATGATGTTTTGTTCAGCTACTTGTTCACAAAGGAAATGATACTTGATTGGTATATGTTTGGTCTTTGAGTGCATCAATGGATTTTTCCTGAGACTAATAGCCTTGTGTTATCACAATAGATAGTAATTGGTTTATCTGTACCTATGTTGACATATTCTAGAGCTTCCTTCATCCATAATATTTGAGTACAATAGTCTGCAATAGCTATATACTCTGCTTCGACTGTGGATAATAATATAGATGTATGTTTTTTGTTGAGCCAAGATACTAAACAATCTACCAGGAAGAATGCATTTCCACTAGTAATTTTTTTATCATCTACACTTCCAGCCCAATCAACATCATTGTATGCAGTTACAGTCAGTGTTGAGCTCTTAGGGTAGTAAAGACCAAAATCAGGACTTCCTTTCAGATATCTGAGGATTATTTTTACAGCTAACAAATGGGATTGTTTAGGAGCAAATCGAAATATTCCCACCATTCCTACTCCCTGCATTATTTCGGGTCTCGTAGCAGTTAAGTACAGAAGGGCTCCAATTATTGACCTGTAATGAGTTGCATCTACTAGAGGGGAGTCATCATTTTTGCTCAATTTGCAATTTTTGGTCATAGGTGTGCTCATGGGTGCACAGTCTTCCATTCCATATCTTTTAAGCATATCTTTAAGATATTTGGCTTGAGATATAAACAATTATGCTCTGGTTTGAGATACTTGTAGTCCAAGGAAGTGAGATAACTCTCCTATCATCGACATCTCAAACTCTTTTGACATGTTTTGAGAAAAACCATGGCTCATCTCATCATTATTGCTAGCAAAAATAAGATCATCAAAATAAACAAGTGTGACTAGTAACTTACCTTCATCCATCTTTATGTAGAGATTACTTCCTGCCACTCTCTTCTTGAAGCCTTGTTGTTGTAAATAGTGATCCAATATTGCATACCAAGCTTTGGGAGCTTGTTTCAACCCATATAATGCCTTTTTCAACTTACAGACTAAGGCTTTTCCTTTTGTTTATATAAAACCCTTATGGTTGCTCCATGTAGACTTCTTCCTTGAGTTCCCCATTCAGAAATGTTGATTTTACGTCCATTTGATAGATTTTGAATCCTTTTGAGCAAGAAAATGCCAAGAACATCCTGATAGCTTACATACGAGCTACTAATGCAAATGTTTCTTCAAAGTCAATACCTTCAATTTGTGAATAGCCTTTACAAACAAGCCTTGCCTTGTTTCTAATGATTTTTCCATCTTCATTCATTTTGTTTTTGAATACCCACTTGGTTCCTATAATGTTTTTGTCCTTTAGATAAGGTACCAGCTCCCATGTCCCATTCTTCTCAATTTGGGCCATTTCTTCTTCCATGGCTTTTACCCAATGAGGATCCTTACTTGCTTGGGTATATGTTTCTGGTTCTATCATGGATAGAAGAGAAATATTGTTTTTCTTTGGTGTACTTATCATCCTTCTTCAGGTTTGCATCCCTTCATCTCTATTGCCAATAATCTGCTCTTCTGGATGATATTTCTGGAGAAACTTCATTTTTGAAGGGGTATGAGGTGGTTCTTTTTCCTTGGCTTCTTCTTGATCTATTTCTTCTTTTTAAGTTTCTTCTTCTTCAATGAAAGGATCAACTTCATGTTCTTCAATTTCTTCTTCTGGAAGATCTTCATCAATCTTTACATCAATGCTTTCCACTATTTTCCTTGGGCCATTATTGTAGCATTTGTAGGCTTTGCTCCATGTAGAGTATCCAAGGAAGATCCCTTCATCTACCTGAGAATCAAACTTTCCTAGTGAGCCATCATTGATTTTTATGAAGCACTTGCTTCCAAATATCTTGAAGTACTTTACTAAACCAGGTCTTCCTTTCCATAGTTCATAAGGAGTTTTTTTATAATTTGGTCTTAATTGAGTTCGATTCAAGGTATAGACAGTTGTCCCGACTGCTTCTCTCCAGAATTTTCGTTGCAAATTTACTGCTAATAGCATTGTTCTTGCCATTTCTTGAACTGTTTTGTTTCTTCTTTCAACTACCCCATTCTGTTGGTGTGTTCTGGCAGTAGAGAATTCTCTTTTAATTCCATGTATTTTACAGAACTCATTAGATTCTTTTGATGTGAATTCTCCCCCTCTATCTGTTCTGAGGCACTTAATATTTGTGTCCTTTTCATTTTCTACAAGAGCTTTAAGATTCTTAAAACATTCAAATGCTTCATATTTATATTTTATAAAAAATATCCACATCATTCTAGTATAGTCATCAACAAATAAAACAAAGTACCTTTCTCCTTGGAGTGCCTGATTTCTAGTTGGTCCACATAAATCAGCATGGATGATCTCCAAAGGCTTTGATGTAGAGAACTCCTTGGTCTTGTGGTTGGTTCTGGTTTGCTTTCCATGTTGACATGGACCACATATTCCTTGTTTTGGTTTGAATAACTTTGGAATGTCTCATATAGCTTTAATCTTGCTGATATTGATCAAGTTCTCGAAGCTTGTATGTTCAAGTCACTTGTGCCACAAACAACTTTCATTTGTTTGACTTAAGTAGCATTTATCTTCTTGAATCTTGTTCAAAATGTAAATTTTGTCTAGTGTTCTAACCCACTTCGCCACAAGTTCCCCTGAGGAAGAGTTCCTTATTTCACAGCCTTTGGTGCTAAAGAGAATATTATGTCCTTGATCACAGATTTGGCTAACACTCAAGAGGTTGTGTTTGAGGCCGTTTACTCGCACAGCATTTTGGGCTTTTCATTTTCCATTGATAAGAGTAACAGTTCCTTTTCCAGCAATTCTGGCATATTCACTTCCAAAGGATACATTTCCTTCCTTTTTGCTCAATGAGACAAACTTCCTTTTGTCCCCTATCATGTGTCTGGAGAACCCACTATCCACAAACCAATGATTTCATTATTTTGAGCATATAGAGCCAGGCCACATTTATCCGTGTTGGGATTCGCACTGCTTCCTTTTCCTCTTTTGAGTGGGCAATCTTGTTCATAGTGTCCATTATTGTAGCAGAATGAGAAAATCAGATCAAATTTGGTCAAGGGATCAAATGAATTGTAGGTCATGATTTGTCCCTACCTTTTGGGGCCATATGGTTTGATTACTTGATACATTATTTTTGGTGTTTCATTCTTGTGAGCCATGCAATGTCTGGCTTGATGACCAAAGTTTTTACAATGGAAGCAATGTCTAAGAAAGATAGTTTTGTACCTTTTGTAGTAGCCACAGTTTGAATCAACTTCCTTCCTTGGAATTACTCTCGCTTCATTATTTGGATTTGAGATGGGCCTTTGATGGAATACTGGTTTATATATGTTGTAATATCCATGATTTGAATCCACATTCTTCTTTTGAGTGATTCTCTCTTCATTCTTTGGATCTGGGATGTGCCTTTGATGAGATACTCTTTCTTCTTTTGGGTTGCTGGAAAGTGCATCGGCATGGCTTTTCACACTATTGTTAGTGCTTGATGATTCTCCTTTAAAACCTATTCCAGATTTGTCATTTGAGTCTTTTGACTTTTTAGGATAGTCTTAAGTATTTGAGAGCTTTTCCAACCCTTTTTAACTTGCTCCAATTCCTTCCTCAGAGATATTATTTTAGCTTCATGTTCTTCACAAGTTTCTTCTCTTTATTTTACCTTTGTTTCCAAGAGATCTTCCCTTCTCTTTGTTTCCTCATTTTCTACCTTGAGAGAATGATTTTATTCCGTAATTTCTCATTTTTCTCAATGGCACTTATTAACAGCTCATCTACATTTCCTTCTAGCCTTGAGTCATCATCATTTGTGAATGCCATGAATAATGTTTCTTGGCTTTCAGCATGGTCACTTTCTTCATCTGTTTTCTTTTTTATGACTACAAATTCATCTTCATCAAACTCATCTTACTTAGAGAAGAGGTTCTTCTTATTGATCCCTTTCTTTTTGTATACCATTCTTTTAGAATTTTCTTCATCATCACTATCATGCTTATGAGGACATTTTGCAGGATAATGACCTATTTTTCCACATTTGAAGCAGATAAGAGGGTACATACCTTTTAGCTTAGATCCTTTCTTCATCTTTTGTACAAAGTGTACCAATTCGGATTCCACATCGGAGTCATCACTACAGTCATTACTTTCTTCCCCCTTCTTTGATTTTGAAGCCTTGAATGTTGCATCTTTGGAGCTTGGGCCACCTTTTCTCATCTCATAGGCAGTGAGGATTCCATGGAGTTCATCCATCTTGAGAGTATCTAGATCCTTTATTTCTTCTATGGTGCTTATTTTGGAGTCAAATCTATCTAGAAGAGATCTTAAGACCATTTGAACAATGGTACTTTCTTCAATCTTTTCGTCCAATCCTTTAAGAGAGTTGACCACTTTAGCTACTCGGAGAAAGTATGATGCAATATTTTCTTCATCTTCCATTTTTAGACTTTCAAAATGCCTTCTATGAGTTTGAAGCTTTGCCTTCTTGGCTTTTGAGTCCCCATCGTATAAGCCAATTAGCTTATCCCACATTTCTTTGGCAGAGTTACAATTCATGACTTTTGTAAACTCGGAATCATTTACTCCACTAGTGATGGAGTTCAAGGCTTTTGCATTTGCAATGTAAGCTTTCCTCTCGTCTTGATCTATTGGAAGAGTGGGAGGAATTGGGTACTCATTTAGAATGAAATACCAGACTTCAAGTCCAAGGGACATTAAGTAGTAGGTCATTCTCTTTTCCTAGAAACCAAAATTGGTGTCACCGAACAGAGGAGGTTTTCCTGACGCTTCGTGATTTCTCATCATGACTGCGAATCCTTCTTCAAGCTGTTAGGCTAATATGAAGAAGCCCGCTCTGATACCAATTGTTGGAAATACTGAGAAGGGGGGGTGAATCAGTATTTCTTTTTTTTTAATTGTTCTTTTTATCACCAAAACATTTATATATGGAAAACAAAAATAGATAGCTGGAATAAATGCTTTTATTAACACAAACAATGCAATGAAATAGATACAATATATAAATGGTTACAATCAGTTGCTAAGCACCAACTTGGACTTTTCTGAGGCTCCAACCTCGAAAACACCAACTCTTTTTTTCCACGGCAACAGTCCTAGACTTAGGAGCACCAACTCCCAAGTATTCCAATCCTTTCAAATTTGAGGCTCCAACCTCGCGAGCTCCAACCCTTTATGATCAACTATTATAAATTGTTTTGTTGTAGTTCTCTACTCCCAATCTTGCTAAGCTTATGCTTCACTCTTTTTCTCCCGCTTCTCCTGCCTCTGCCTGAACTTTTGTTTTCTCTTCCTCTGATTATTCACACTAACTCACACTTTCCTTGTTTTTCATGTTTTATGTATTCCTGATGCCTTTGATTGTTGGTTTATGCTTTCCGCTGGCTCTTCGACTTCCTCAACGCTAGCTTCAGCTTCCTCTACCCTTGCTTGCCTCTTCAGCTTCCAAATTATTCATGTCGCATTAGCTTCCTTTGCGCTGGCTTGTCCTTTGGCTTCCCGGCTTTCGGCTTCCTCTGCCATGTCACCATCATAGTCGTAATCGCCATCGTTTAGGCCTACTAAACTATTGAAACCATTATTTGTGCATTTTGGCCTTCAAACCCCGGGCAATATAATTATTTGAAATACACAGGAATATATAGAAAAAACCCGACCGAATTCTTAAGGTTGGACTTCAAATTCATTACACCCACATCTATAACTTCATTGGGTCCACCGTGTAATCGCAATCGACAGTCGCAGCTTCCGGAGGTCTTGTATAAGTTGAGCCCATAACATCGCCGATGGTCGATGGCCCTGTTGGACGTGATATACTATTAAGCTATGTTACAATCAGACCATCGGGTCCACAGCATATATTGCAATCAGCACTTTCAAAGCAGCAAGGCCTTAAGCACTTGTGATATGCTGAATGTGACATAGCATTAAGTCATATTATAGTGTTTAAGCGGGTCCGCATGTTTTATCGCAATTGGCGCTTCAATGTGGCATCCCGTTATGACTTATGATATGATAATTCTAATGAGGAGGACACAATATGATATTAAACAGTTGTTAATACATCCGTTGGGTCCATAGTATATCACATTCAGCAGATTTCCCTTTAATTCTATTACAACCCTCGTATATTTGAAATATACATAAACACACGAGAACTTACATTTTCCGCTTATCCATAGCCTTGGCATGTTTATCGATGCTTACCTTTTTCCGGATCAATCTTCCACCATAGATCCTACCATCCCACCTGACGGTTGATATTACACTTGACCAACAAAGTTGCTCGGTGATCCTGCACCATAGATCAAAATTGTATTTGATCCAATGCTCGACAATGATATCAGGTGAGCTACATGCACAAGGATTACCTGCCCGATAAGGTGGTTTCCTCTCTCCTTCTCCTATCACGTGTTGGTTGATGAATGGTATCAGGTGATCAACCATAAATACCACGTACAGCCTTAACTCCAGCCAAAAACCACTGCCACTATTACAAACCTGCTAGTTAGTTGTTGAGCGTGGATACGATGTCATATTGAGGATTGTTGCTATAACATGTTCAGGTCCATGTTATTATATCGCATCTATTCATATAGATACTCCTCTGCTCTTTGTACTCCTTTGTTATACTCTTGGCATATGCGATACTCCCGATAGTTCTTCCTTTGCCATATATTGCTCCCGATACTCCTGATATACCTCTGATAGCTCTGTTCTGCTCCTACGATAGCTCTATTTTTCCTCTTCGATAGCTATGATTTCTCCTCTCTGTTTTTCTCCTCCAATAGCTCTGTTTGATCCTCCGATAGCTCTGTTTTTCCTCCTCTGGCTCCTCGAATATTTCCATATTAACATTAATGACAATCTATGTCAACAAAATTTGTTGCCTTATCCATCAATTCTTTCTTTTGCTATGTAGTGTATAATGAAGGATCCATCCCTGTGGTTAAGAACTGAATAATATCAGTGAAGAGATCATCTTCTACCCTGATTGCAAACAGTTGCACATCAGGAAGATTATCCTCTATATTTTTTGGTTCTTCTCCTATTTCCAACCTTGACAAATAATCAGGTCGAGAATTTATTCTTCCTAGCTTAACAACAACTTCAAAGTCATAATCCTGAAATAATAGTACCCATCTGCAAATGTTTCCTCCTAAAACGAGCTTATTGATCAAATAATTTAGTGCAGAGTGATCTATAAACATCTTGAAATGTGATCCCAACAAATAATGTTTGAATTTGTGCAATGCATATACCATAGCCAGTCCTTCCCTTTTTGTAGTTGTATAGTTATTCTTTTCTTTAGACAATTTCCTACTTGCAAAAGCTATAGGGTGATCGATCCTGCACTAGGATGTGCAAATAATACTCCTAAATCTATGCATGAAGCATCCACATGAACATGAAATTCCTTATTTCAATCTGGAAATACTAGTATATGATCAGTTACCATCTTTTCTTTTAGTGTGTCGAGGCTCTTTTGACATTCTTCATTCCATAGGATAGTTACATCCTTCTTCAACAGTTTTTCCATAGGCTTAGTAATCTATGCATATCCTTTGATAAATTTTTTGTAATATCATGT
The DNA here is from genome assembly GCA_000404065.3 of Pinus taeda. Classification (NCBI taxonomy): domain Eukaryota; kingdom Viridiplantae; phylum Streptophyta; class Pinopsida; order Pinales; family Pinaceae; genus Pinus; species Pinus taeda. The sequence goes on from APFE030307729.1 coordinate 29,878, forward strand.
ATGTCCCAATGTGGTGTGAAGTTGTCTCACCATCTTTAGTGGAGGTAAATTTAGAATAATAGCAATCTTCACAGGATCCACCATCAATCCTTTCTTGCAAATAATATGTCCTAGCAATGTACCAAAAGATACAAAGAATATGCACTTCTTGATATTCATGGAAATATGATACTGCCTGCATGTGTCGAGCATCAGTCTTAAGCTTGCAACATGTTTCTTCAATAACCCAAATATTGTCCAATCATTGAAGTACACTTCTATAAACTTGTGAATATATTATTTGAAAGTTGCAATCGCAACTCTTAAAAATATGGCAATGGAATTCTTCATTCCAAAAGGTATCATTGTATACTAATATGAACCCCATTCTAGAAAATAAACATACATATGATACTAATCATCACATATGATACATATGGTATGATACTATGATACTAATCATATTATATGTATAGTAAACATACATATGATATGATACTAATCATCACATACATTAAGCATCCTACCACATTAGCATATGGTACACAAGACATATACTCCTTTTCTTCATCATTACTAGGACACAAACATGATGAAATCTTGAAATGGGAAGCTAAAGGGACTTGAACATGTTTCACATTATTCATACCGAATCTCAGAAGTATTTTCTCCACATACTTGTGTTAACCACAACTTACCATTTTTCCTATCTCTGTGTATCTCAATGCCCAATATTTGTTTTGTTGCTCCAAAATCATTCATTTCAAAAGTCCTAGCCAAATAAGCCTTTAACTTGTTGATCACAACTATTCTTTTGCTTGCTACAAGCATATCATCAACATATAACACCAAAATAAACAATATGTCATTTTTCAACTTTTGAAAGTAAACACAATGATCATACTCACTTCTGATCAAATTGATGAAGGAATCAAACTTCTTGTACCATTGCCCGAGAGACTACTTTAGGTCATACAATGACTTCTTGAGTTTGCAAACAAACCTCTTGTTGTGATTTTGAACAAACATATATATATATATATATATATATATATATATATATATATATATATATATATATATATATATATATATATATATATTATATATATATATATATATATATATATGTTGTTTTAACATCTAGTTTCTCTAACACTCTAGATCAAGTAAAGCAACTAATGCTAACACAACTTGAATTGAAACAAGCTTAACAACCGGTGAAAATTCTCATGGAGATAATTACCTTCCTTCTGAGAAAATCCTTTTTCACTCAGTGTTTCTTTGTACTTTTGAACAGTATCATTAGCTTCTTTCTTCCATTTGTAAGCCCACTTGCAACTGGCAACTTTCTTATCCTTAGGAAGTTTCACCAGATCCCATGTCTTATTTCTTTGTAAGGCATCCATTTCCTCTTTCATTTCTATTTTTGTTTATCACTATCAGATACTTCCATTGCTTCCTAATAACAAATAGGTTCTCCATCATTAGCAATTAAAGCAACAGATGGAGCAAAATCATCATACCTTTTACGAAAAGATCTTAACCGTGTAGATCTTTGTAGAATTTATTGCAATATTTCCTTAGTTTCCTAAGAAATTTCTATATCCTCATATGCTTCTGTAGGAGTTTCTACATGAACATCTTCATGATCCTCCTCCCTTGAATATGATTGATTTTCCAATTGAACTTGTTGAAACTGTGGTACTTTTCTGGTTTCTTTTCACCATATACATCTGATTTTATGAGTGAATATTCATCAAATATGAAATCTCTATTAATGATAATTTTGTGGGTAGTAGGATCCCACAATCTATATCCCTTAACTCTATCACCATATCCAACAAATATTAGTCTTCTTTTTATTTTGGACCTAACTTAGAATGTTGATTCCTTGGAATAAGAGCATATGCATCATAACTAAAAACTTTAAGATTTGCATAATCACAAGGTTGATTTGTCCATACTTCTTCTGGAATATTACAGTTAATTGTAGTTAATGGTGATCGATTTACTAGATAGCATACTCTAAGAACTACTTATGCCCACAGTTCCTGCTACAACTTGGCATTACCGAGCATAGTCCTTGTTCTCTCTAGAAGAGTCTTATTCATGCATTCAGCAACACCATTTTGCTAAGGAGTATAAAATGTAGTTTTATGTCTTCCGATCCTAGCTTCCTTGCAATAATTTTTGAATTCATTTGAAGTAAACTCAGTTCCATTGTCAGTTCTCAAACATTTAATTGACCTGCCAATGCTCTTTTCAACCAAATCTCTATACTGCATAAAAGCATCAAATACATCAGCTTTTCTTTTCAGAAAATAAATCCACATCTTTCTAGAGTAATCACATATAAATGTTACAAAATATGAAGATCCTCCAAAAAAGACTTTAGGAAATAGTCCCCAAAGATATGATTGGATGTAATCAAGGATACATTTACTAACATGTTTTCATGTTTTAAATTTTTGTCTATATTTCTTTCCATAAATACAATGCTCACATAAATTAAAATTCAGATATTTCTAGCTTGGAAGTAACTTACAATCAACCAATATCTTCATCCTTTTCTCGATCATATGACCCAAGCGTTGATGCCATAAACGAGTAGAGTCACTTGAATATGATTGGATTTAATCAAGGATACATTTACTAACATGTTTTCATGTTTTAAATTTATGTCTAGATTTCTTTCCATAAATACAATGCTCACAAAAATTCAAATTTAAAGATTTCTAGCTTGGAGTAACTTACAACCAACCAATATCTTAATGCCTTTCTCCCTCATATGACCCAGGCATTGACACCATATATGAGTAGAGTCACTTGAAACTTTGGATGTTGTTATTGCATGATTTTTTTTTGTCCTTCCTTCAAGATTATAAAGGTTCCCAAACCTTGTAGGTTTCATGATTACCAATATGTCTTCCATCACCTTCATAACTCCACCTTGAATTGTACATTTACCAACCTAGATCCATCTTAACTCTAGATATTTCAAGCATCGAGAAGGATCAAATATCTCAAGGTGAAAACCTCTTTTCTAATTGCAAAATTTGAAGAAATATTTTCATAGATTTAATGCAATTACATCTAGTTCAGAACTAGTAGATCCATGGATCATCATATATGTAATTCATAGCATATTGAGTTGGATCATCCTATCAGATAGTTAAAAACTAATATGAGTACAGAATGCTTCTACATAATGGCCCATTCATATCCATACATGTGTCATTCACTATAGAAATTTAATAATATAAAAAGTAAAGTGAGAAAGGTGCAGCATGTGTGCTAGACATCAAAATATACAAGTTGTTTATCTAGGTAGTGGCATCATCCCAGTGTCATGCCAGGTTTCCTCCATTTTAATATTCACATGGAGACCATCTAGTGCCTCTCGTATGCCCAGCTTGGATAATTTGTCTACCTCCATATTGAGATTTTTGCATATGTGATGCATGGTGGATTGTTTTAGGGGGTGCCACAAAGTCTTCATCTGTTGTAGCCAGACCTGAAGAGAGGACTTGTATATTGTGGATTTTTCTCCCACATAATTAAAAATTACTTTTGAGTATCCATAAACATGTATAGTTTGTATATCCAAGAAATGAGTGAACCACAATAGACCCCATAGTGCCATTACTTCTGCCTTATTATTGGTGCCTAGTCCTACCCCCCAGTGGACATGGTATGACAGCTCTGAATGAATGTAATATGAAGCCACATCCACAAATGTGTTCCTGTGATGCACTGTCAAAATATCCCGCCGAGTAGTCAATCACAGGATTTGTATGTAGTCGAGGAGGCTTTTGTGTGGATACACCATGTAAAGCAGCCTCAATTTCATTCATGATATTCTGCAGCACATATGTCCCCTGTTCTTTGTGGTTGTTAAATATGATGTTATTCCTCCACTTCCATATCTCTCAATTGAAAATAGATGGGAAGAGGCCTCATAAGCCATGTTGGTTGCTCCACCATTTCAACCAATTTTCAATGTCACCAAAATGTGGTATCGAGAAAACAAAAGTGTTTGCCAGATTTTGCCAGGGTATTGAGACCTCAAAACATGTTATGAAAAGGTGAAATTTTTCTTTTGTTGCCCATCCGCAAAGAACACAGTATCCAAGGCCAGACCAATTTCGCTTCTGAAGATTTTCCCAAGTCAGATTTTATTCTTCAATACAAGCCAGAGAAAAATGGAGATTTTAATGGGAAGGTGAGGACTCCAAAATTTAGCAAACCAACCATCCATCTCTTGATTTGTTTGCAAACAACAGAGTCTGTTGTAAGTATCGGCAATATTGGTATTATATTCTTTCATTTTACCTTCCAGGCAATCGTATCAAGTTAATTTTTATTTTTATGTAATTTTACTGAGTCAAAGTGTTTTGATTAATAATTTTATTTTTTATTTTTGTTTAATTTGACCGGGTCAAAATGTTTAGATAACATAATATAACTTGGAATTACAACAACTCTTTCATATTGGGATGGAGAATGTCTCTTGACCCAAAAATGTAACAAAATTAAATTAAAAAAATTATTTATAAAATATTTGGATTGGTAAATGAGCGATGAATTTTGGGCATGTGGTATTGATGAGCCATAGTATTGCCCATGGTATGGTCTGGTATCGTTAATATATCTATGGTAAAGTGGGGTGAGTATCTATGGTTGAAAGTCTTGTTAATTGTAAGTATTATTTTGATTCTCAAATAAGGGATGGTTTTTGGGCACCTTCCATCGTATTTGTTATGGTATGGTTAATAATATCCATGGTAAAGTGGTGGTGAATATCCATGGCTAAAAATCTTGTTATATTGTAGTATTAAGTTTTTTTGTGTTTATGAATTGAATTAAATTATGGTTTACAACCACTTATTGTTTAAATTTGGTTGAATGGATCTTATTTATATAGGCTACTATTATATCTTATTATTTTATCATGTGATTAAGGAGTATATATATCTCAAAGTAATTTAATATTTTTCTTTAATTTATAATTATATTTTATATATTATATAATATATATATATAATAGATAGAGTATAGATATTCAAATAACATATTTTATAAATCCATTTTGAGTGTGAATGAGAGATGGTTTTGGACTTATTGGATGAGCTCGTGGTATTGGGCCCATGGTTGTCCAAGGCCTATTTACAGTTATAATATCTATGGCAGTGGATCTAAATATCCAAGGTTAAACATATTGTTTATATTGTAGTTGTTTCTTAATAATTAATTTAATAGTTACATAATCTTATTCTACTTTATAATGTAAAATAGATCTTATTATTGTTGCTACTATATATATTTAATTGTTATTTGATTTTTTTATCCTAAAATTTATTAGTAATTAAAAAAAAAAAAAATTACAATGTAACAAATTTGAATTTTACTATTTTTATTAGTTTTTACTTTTATTACTTTTAACTTTTAAATTAATTTTAACCGACATGTAAATGTTTACCAATTTACTTATTATCAATTGGACATATTAATATAAATTCAACCTATCAAGAAGGCATGTAAAAATGTTTACAAACTTTCTTCATTACATAGATACACATTACCCCTATACTTGGCTCTAGAGTGACTCTCACGTCAATATAATTCCTTACAAACTTTCTTACATTACATCTACACAGTACCCCTATACTAGGTTGTAGTACATAGATACACATTACCCATATACTTGGCTCTAGAGTGACTCTCACCTCAATAAATTTTTTTACAAACTTTCTTACATTACATCTACATAGTATGCCTATACTGGGTTATAGTTTATGCAATAACCAACTAAATTTGATACTCCCAAATATATTAACTTATATCTAAGATCAGGTAGATGCTTTGCTTATGTTAATGTTCTAATAGTACCATCATACTACCAATCTCAACAATTTTGCATGTAACATCATTACCCGTGAAAACCACACCTTCATCAATAAATTGGTATGAAGAGAAACAATTCCTATGGAGACACACATGATGGGAAGCACTAGAATCTAGCATCCAATCATGATGATGTGGAGAAACAACATAAGTGGACAATACCTCATTAACAATACATGCACTAGTTTCAACTGAATTAGCTTCCTTTGTAGAGTCCTTTTTAGCAGCTTGTTCCTTTCTTTTCAACAATCCTTCTTAACACTTCAATTTACTCTTCTTGCCTCTTGACCTTAATCTTGATGTGTCTCTAGAATTTTGATCTTTTTTTTGCTCGAGGCTTACCACCATTGCTTCTTATGTTGAGGTTTCAAGGCAAGATGTCGAGTTAATCAAACTCAAAAATTGATAGATTATTTTACGTTGTAAAACTCTCCTTGTGAGGAAACATGGGCAATGATAATTGACCCTCCTTGTGAGGAAACATCCACAAGGCAATGATAATTGGTTTACAAGACTCAAGTCATAGGAATGCATTATCCAAACCAATCACACTCTCCACTCCTTTTATGTGTTCTTGTCATCTCTACAAGCTTACATGGATAAATGTCAACCTCTCAAATTTTTTTTCTAAATTTGTCCATAACTTTTTAAAAAGTTAAATGAGAAACTTTTACAAAAAACAAAAAAATTACTAAAACAACCTAAACCAAAAGAACTTATCCTTTTTGCTATTATTCCAAGAATATAAAGAAATAATTGACAACTAACATAAAAACAACCCTCCAAACTTGCCATAGACCATCATGTTAACCCTTGAAATTTAAAAGCTAACACAATGTTAACCTTTGAAATTAAAAAACTAAAATGAAATTAACTCATGTAATCAAAATGTAATACTCACTTCAAATTTGGTACGCAATTCTTAAGTTTACATGTAAAACTTCAAATTTGATACGTAATTCTTAGTTTTACATGTAAAGATTTAGTAAATGCCTATGTGGAGCGGTTATATACATACCATAAGATAAGTACTATCAATTTCTGGTAGGTACGAATAGTAGAGCAGAATTAATTGCTCTCTGGGGGTGTTGATCGCCGCTAAATGGCTGGGAATTGAGGAGTCTAGATTTTTGGGGATGTTTGGGGATGTCAAAAGTATTATCGAGTGGGTAAGGGGCCAATGAGTTCAGATTTCCCATTTTCACTAATTAGATGAAGTGTATCAAAGTTGTGATAAGAACTTTTCAAAAGGTTATCTTTGATTATATATATAGAAAGCAAAAATAAACTGTATATTTATTATTAAAAAGAGGTATTTATTGGAAACAGGTAAGTTCCATTTTTCATTTTTGAACAGGGTGGAATGATCAACACAGGTAGCATCAATTACTCATAACAACGGGCAATGCAAGGTCACCTTTTATGGGTAATGCAGGGTCACCTCTTATGTTCTAGTCAATAAGGAAAGATACTATATGTATTAGAAGTTTTTCCAACTTATAGACAATTACAGAATCTTGTTTACTTTTTTGTTTTTCCTGTGTAATAAAAAATATGCATATAGCATAGAATCTTAAGAAAATTTAAAACATTCTCATGAGAGAATTTTATATAGTTGTTTGAACTAAAGGCAGAAAAATGTAACACAAGATATGTACTACTTTCTTATTAATTTTTTTCCTCTGAAAAAGCATGTAAAACTTTAGTCTATTTTAAACTTTCTACGAAGTCAGGTTTCATATATACATATCGTTAAAGAGGTTCCTCTCGTCACTTGAATTACATTGACTGAACAGCTGACATTAACAATATACGCAGCGGTAACCGTGCCGAAACTAATTGAAAGTAGTGGGATGAAAGAAACTAATTGAAAGTAGAGGAATGAAAGGAACTAATTGGAAGCGCGATGCTGGAATCTTACAGTCGTGGGAGTGGGAGCAACTCACTCTCTACATACACACACAGTGGAGTGATGAAATATATATACACAAAGTGGAGCAATGAAACTTAGAGCGAGCGTAGGATGTTTCAATATGGGTTTTGACCTATATAATTCCCGGGGGGATCGTAGTTACAAATCATGAAGGTATCACCGTCGTCACAAATGACCCTAGCGCACCCCAGCGATCGAGAATTTTTCCACACAATCTGAGTGTAGTGCCCGCACTCTTCGTACCCATTACACGAATGAGTTTCATAATTAAAGAAACGATCCTCCCCAATCCATGCGCCCACTGCGTCCTTGGGCTGCCAATCACTTCCACCTCCCCAGAAAATATTTTCGCCAAAGGGCCCATTCGAGTGCTCCAAAGCGCAGTCTCCTCGTCTCTCATTGGCATATGCCTGGGCGTAGCTGGTCACATTATCATCCCACACAAAGGGAGGATCTCCAACCTGGGCTCTTGCCTCATTTTGGGGTACAAGAAATTGGGACACTAAATCTTCATCGTCACCGTCCGCACTTACAGTAGGAGCTCGTGAAACCAGACATAAGAACAAAGTAACAAACCACAGCACCATCAGCGACCGCATACAATATATTATTACGTTCGCCGTGGTCCTCCTTCCCTCTTTAACTGATATCTAAGCGCTTTGATGGCGGGGAAATTGTTGATGCAGCTAGGTGTAGCAGGGTCGTTGATTTATAAGATGGGGAGTGAAGAAGAATGGGTATAATTGAGTGAATGCAGGAGAAGCCATGTGGAGCTACTGTTCCTCCGAACGCGATTGAAGGTTTTGGTCACGGAAACATATTGACATGGGAGCAACATCAATTCTACTCTTACTCATACATGATATAAAATGTTTGTCAGTTTTGAAAGCTACTGTTGTAGTTTTATTTTTATTAGAAGAGTACAATGAATTCCATCTCCTATTTCAAACCAACTTCTGTTATTTCCGGTATCTTCGCTCACAGATTTATCGCTTCTCTCACGTGAACGCAATCCACAAGAGTTCAAAGGATTTCATCTGATTTGCTCTCCATATAAAACTGAAAACAACCAATTAGATGAGAGTTCTTTATAAGTGCGAAGTCTTTAACCCATATTAGGTGAGAGTTCTTTATAATGCGAAGTATATATTCTTTATCTCATCTTTCGAACCGGACCCATGGTGTCATTGTTGCCTGGGATTTAAGCATTATCAGTTTTCAATAGGAATCATTCAAAGAACCTGAGAATCCCGTGGTGCACTTGGCGACAAGATAAATGTCACATGCCTTGCTTCACGGGGAGACGAGAGAATATCTCAAAACTTCATGTCGCAGGTTAAATTCTGCAGAACATGTTTTGTTTTGGTATTCGAGTTTGACTTATACGTTTAAATTGTGTGAAGAATTTATGGAATATGCCATACATGATTTCAAAACATTTTAATCAAAGATGGTAGTTGTTTAATAGGTTTCTCATTATTTCATCGATGATCCCGCGTTTATCATTCACCATTAATGTTCTAGTTTGTATAGACTTCGAATTTACTGTATTCAGATATGCTTTGTCGACATTTCAGCAGTTTTTATAGACAATACATAGTCCATTATCCAAACAAGAAAATAAAACGAAGAAAAAAATTCAATTACATACACATGCACCATGCATGCTTATTAAAAGAAGTATGAATATTTGTTAAAGCCATTTTATACAATTAAAGCCAGCAATTTTCAAAAAAATTGTGCTAACTAGATCAATCTTTGGTACAAGGTTTGCTCAGTAATGCAAACCAGATAAATCTTGGGCACATGGTTCTCCATAAACCTCCTCATGGGGATTCTCTTTGACTTCAATGGCTCTAGGGATACGTGGGGATTCATTGCAACTAGGTAATTGTATGGAGGGCATCCGGATAAAAATGTTAGATCCTCTTCAAAACAAGACCTTAATATACTAATGCATCATTTGGCCACTCATGGTACTCTCCTAAAATGTAGAGGATACTTCGCACCTTGACAAAGAGCAGGTTACATCAATGATACATTTGTGAGAGGAAAATGGCATTTAAGATAACATTTTTGTCATCTTCTTCGACCGATCTATGTACAACCTGCCGATTTCAGATATTTTCTTATTTAGTAAGTAGGTTTTGTTAATTGTTATGACTATTTAAAAAAACTAAGAGAGAGATTGTAAATTTTATATAAATTGATTTGATTTCTTCAATAAAACAAAAATTAGTGGTTGTTATAGATATTCGATGAATCAATCGATGCCTCATGCGCAACAGGTAACAAACATGGATTATCCATATGTAGTATTAGGTGTTAAATGTAGCAAAATAAGGGGAAAATTAGAGGGTGAAAGCAAAATGTAAATAGATGAGAATGTAAATTAAGGTGTCAAATAGATGTTGAGAAATTTTCTAATCATATAAGGATTTTATTATAGAAATATTTGTATTTACATGAAAAGAGATCAAAACCAACCAAATCTTTAGTGAAACAATAGACAATAATATTTATTCATGGTTTATTTTTATTTTAAATAGAAGATGCCATAACCTTTCATGTAGCATGTTAGACATTTCTTAATGTTGTTGCACACTAGGCGCCTTCATCACCCATATCATATTCTCTAAATTTTAGTTATACAATGTCCCCATTATCTTCCTAGAAGAAGAAGTTGGATTATGTTTATAGATTATTGTGTCATACTCATGGAGTGTCGAGTAAAATGGCCTTAGTTTCTTATCAAAGATTGAGTACATCGTTGATGACATGCATATTCTATAGATATTGAAGCAATCAAAGTATCATGCTCCAAGGGCAGTTGGAAATTTGTAATATGGTGAAAGAGAGAGATGTTCTTCAACAAATGTGTGTGTGTTGGCTTGTCGGGCCTCACTCAGGTTCGAAGTTAATTAGCCAAACAAATCCCTGTACTTGACAATAGTCTGCGGACCATGGATTGAGGTCTCACCCAAAGTAGTATGGGGGGTGCTGAAACCAAGTTTCCGCACCCTTGAGATGTCTGACGGGTTGATTTGGTCCAACTGCTAGTCCCTGTGCACAGGTTGCTTCGCGCACTTCCCTGGCCTTCGTGCCATGATAAATTCACCTTTGTGCAACCCTAACCAAGGGTTGTGGGGCTTCCACGTTGCTGGTGCAACGTTCTACACTATTTCCCTAAATCACACCCGAGATCTTACTTGCCTTCTTACACCAATTAGTTATCTTCGCGTAAGTAGAAGCCTTGTGTTATATTTATTTATATAGCACATATAAGTTCGCGTGGCAAATAAACAGTAAACTTGCAAATGATACCCAATAATACATAAAGCAGAAAAAGATACATAGAAATATGGTGAACTTCTCTTTATTAATTCTTCCCACGGTTACATACTCGACCTGCCCTGCGCATTCAACTGTGGACTACTAGGCCTCTGCACACACAGCTGCAGAGCTTTCTCCTACTCTACGACCCAAGACACACTTTAAACTTTGACTCAATCTCTTAGACTCATCATGGTTCTTTTTTATTCCTTTATTAACTATCTTCTACACCCAGCGTCCCTCCAACTCTGCTCGAACAGCTACAAGGTCGGTAGCGCACTGAGTAGTTGCCTGTTGGATCTCTTGTACCCATTTTTCCAAGACCACGGCATCCGAACTACTTCCCTGGACCTGTTCCTGTGCCTCCTACATTTGTGTGAGCTTGCCTTCAATTGTTGTGGTAATGGTGAAGGCTTCTTCAATCTAGGGCTAAACGCGCACCTTCAGAATTGCTTCTCTGTGTCGTGCAGCATCCACTTGCTCTTTCAATGCTTTGGCATGTTGCATTCACGTGGGCCTCTGACTGAGGGCCACCGTCTGCGCAATCCCTTTGATGTTGTCATACTACTGCTGGAGTTCCCGCGCCTCTGTTTCTAAGCGCTGGATGTTGGGGTCCTCCTGCAGATTCGTGACGACCTCAAATGGCTCCTCCAACATTCTAGTGTAGTCCCTTACTGCACTATCGATCTCTTCCAGCCCTGATGTAATAGTGTTAGCGCATTGTTCTCTTACTTCCGGAGGGATGGACGGTTGTGCCTTCAACCGCAGCTCCAGCTGAACCTTAGTCATTTCTTCCCACGTCTCATGCACCCCTACTGCTAGTATGTGGATGTGCACCTCTACTGGTGTGTCTACTAGGATGGCCATCTCTGGGACCATCTGACAGGCTTCTTCTAGTACCTGTACCATCTAGCTTTTCTGCAACACCACTTCATTGCATTGAAAGCTCAATTGCTCCATGTCGATATTTTGCTCGCTCAGCACTTACAGTGTGCGGCTCTCCCTAGCCCACAGTTCTGTAGTAATCCCATCCTGCAGAACGTATAGCATCTCCTGCAGGAACACAGCCATGTTGATCCTAATACCTTTGAGTGCGCTAATCGTAGGCCTGTCGGACTCATTTGTGGTGACTAATTCCCCTTCTGGCAGCATGATGGTGTTTGTTGTCTAAGCGCATAACATCTGCTCTATTGTAGTTGTCCCTACTACGTGGCTAGTCGAGAGGGTACCAGCCTGAGGAGTGCACACCTGCAACTCCTGCAACTGCACTCTGAGGGACCCTAACACAATCTGGTTCTCTTGCGCGAAGTTCTGGAGGGCCTCGGAGGTGACATCGCGCATCATCTAACCAATGTCGTGCAGATCACCCTCACTAAGGGCGATTGGGTCAATAGACAACTTTGATGTCTTGACCTTCTTACACAGCCCCGTTTGCTTGCTTGGGCATTAGCGCTTCATTTGTGTTGATGCGGTTTGTGGGTCCATGCCACCCTCCTATTCATTTATTTCTTGCCCATGCGAAGGCGAATTCTAGCCCTCGCACACCTTCTCGGCTGCTTACTGTGTTGATGCTACTGTTGCGGCCTTGTTCTATTTTGCCGCTATCTGTGCAGCGTCCCGCACCTCTTGCACTCTTGCTGTCATTGTTTCTTATCTTCTCTTTTCTACCAACTGCACCATGTGCAATTTGGCCTCCTCTCTCTTCTTATGTACCGCAGACTTCTCCATTGCCGCAATGCTTGGGGCACACCACTCTGGTAGCCATGCCTCCAGTACATCGAAAATTACATTGTCTGTGGCTACGAAGAGTAGCTCACTCCATTTCTTAGCTGGGTCCTTGCGTGCTCTGAATTATATCTTGTGGAGGTCCGCTTTAAACTCTGCAAAACTTTGTAGGTTGTTGTAGACAGTGGGTGATAATTGCGGCTTGCAGTTAATCCCCATTCTGAGGTTCATTTCCATGAACACCCAGAATATCTTGTTGTCGGGGATCCAGTTTGCATCCTTCATGGCCCAGAGTTAAGCATACTTCATAGCCGCTGGCAGATCTCTATCAATTGTGGAGAACTGACTGTCCTCCTATAATTCCTGTGCCACGAGGACTACGGATACTAGAAGCCATGCATAGTGGAACATTTTGCCTTGTTCCTAAGCCTCATGGAAATTTTCCAGGAACTCCTTACAGAGGAACTCAAAGCAGTTAAATTGGACCCCCTCTGCGCACTACTCAGCAAGTGCCACCACTAGCATGGGTACCTCGTCCGTGCGACACTTGCACATAACCTTACTCGCCAGTATCTGGGTTGCCACTTTAACTGCTTTTTTGTTGATGCTGGATATGGTGTAGTCCCTCTTCTTCTTCTCCAGTTTGTATTTGTTGTTCATGGCCTCCATGATGGCAAATTCACTACTCTTCCCCTTCGAGATGTCTGTGGGGTCCTCTCCTTTGCATGGAAGTTGGGTAATGAGATGAATTAAGTAGTCCATGATGGGGATGGGCTCCTTCAGCCACAAACACCTACCATGCACCAGGCAGAGTAGCTGCTTGATGATGAAAATTGTTATTGGGGCACGATGGAAATGTGGCACCCAGAGTAGGTTTAGTAACCCTGCTTTTTCCACTCCACACAACCATTTTCGTGGCTCGAGTTCGATAACCCCCGCCGTGGTGTTCTGCTTGGGCTTCATGAGCTATGCAGTCTCTAGGTGAGGGAACTTCTCATGGTCAGCGAGATCCAAATCTTCAAATTTCAAGCTAAGCACCCATCCCAAGTGCGTGCCCTGAAAAATGATGTCGTTTAGGAGGAGAAAGGTCTGGAGAGAGCTCTTTCTTTCATTGAGATCCCTGGGCATTTTTTCCTTCCCCTTCCGCAGGGGGAATATAGGCAGGCAGCTTTGTTGGAGGGTGCGTAAGCTCAGTTTCTTCCTCTATGCCTTCGTCCTTATCTTCTTCGATGATAAGGTCGTCAGGTCTTCCTCCTCCTCGTCAGTTTCCAAGTTAACAGCTTTCCCTTTCTCCTCCGTTGTTAACCTAGTGCGCCGCAGGTTTCGCGGGGACACATGTACGGGAACCATTAGTTGTTTTTCTTCCTTCAGCCTCAGCATGAATGATGATTTAGGGATTTCCACCACAATCATGGTGCCTTCAGGGGCATCCCCCATAGTCAAAGCCTGCATGGCCTCTTCGGCAATCATCTCTGTAATTTCCATAACTTCCTCAGATGCTATCAACTTGTCCATCTAGAAATCTACCACTCTCGTAATCGGGGGCTCAATCAACGCTCTACATAGATCAAACAGGGCTCTGCTCAGAATACGCGGGGTATACAACAGCTTAATTCGCGAATGACCAAGTGTTTTTTGCTACGCAGCGCTTTGTAATTTATAGCACCTTTTGAATTTGAATTCGACCATTGCCCCCAAATCCGGTTCATTAATGCTCCCTTGGCAGTAGATTTTCCCAAATATTGCCCATAAATCACGTCTTAAATGCCTACCGCCCGCTCCATTTGGTCTCAAGTCAAGCATCACATCCTGAATAGTGACTCCAACAATCACTTTTTGGCCAACCCGCATGGCAGCACAGCCCCCCTTGCGAGGTCGAGGACCTTGTGACACCTTACTCCTACGCGCAACTCCAACATTGCACAGCTCCCAGGAATAGTAGTTTATAGTCCCGCGCCTCCTTTCAACTATCTGGAGTGCTAAGACTTTACTTCCCAGGCTAGTCATGTGGCCACACCGCCTGTACAGGGTTTCATCTAGACATCCATCACTTTTCCTGGAAAATACCCACCTTTTATTGTTATTGGCAACGTCATGCACTTTATCATTTGCTGTGTGCCACCATGGTTGATTCGTGTAGTAATATGCAGTCCAAGCCAAGGCATCAAACTAATCAATTCATGGTGATATTCCCCAAATTTGTCAGCGTGATCGTGCGCACCCTGTTTTATCACCCTGGTCCTCTTATCATAAAAATCTTCCTTTATCTCTTCCTCAAGCTTCTTGACTTCTGCTTCCACCGAAGCACTTTTCTCCCTTAATCGCACCCTTTCTTTCCTAATTTCTTAGAGCCAAAGGTCACCCTGTCAGATTTCCACATCAAGTCCCAAGTATTCTGCTTCGTTCAGCTACACTACCCCTTCTTCCAAGGTTCCACGAACCATCATATCTATCGGTGTTGCCATGCGTGGACTAGGCATTTAATGCTATATGGGGATTACAGCATTCATGCCATACTCCAGCCTCAGAGGCGCCTACGCCTTAAGTTTCTTTCATGTAGCCCTATAAGCCCATAGAACCGTTGGTAGGCACAGGTCCCAGTCAGTCTGCTACGCATTGTGGACCTTATTCAGCGCTTCGCATACTTAGTTAAAGGCTTTTGCATGGATAACCTTCTACGCATTTGGTCTTCCCATACTCTGTGGTTCCAACCAAAGGGGTCATTCGCGCCATTGCCTTGCCCGCACCTGCTTACTAATCATGTCTCCTAACGCAAAGGCGGCATGCATCTGTGTAGGTTTCATACCATATGCTTGTATCCATCGGGACAGGTGGGTGCACAGACCCTTTCATTCGGTAGTCTTGTCTATTAATTGCATTTGAGGCTTCCCAAAATGTATGCACATCATTCCCTTCCATTAGTGCCAGTCCCCGAAGCTTCTTTGGTCACTACAACAAAATAGGCAATTTACACCAAATTTAGCACCAGATTTTAGTGTATTTTTCTCTCCATTGGGATGATCAGCTTGGCGCTAAATCTGGCTCTATTATACAATTTTTAAAGCATCCTTTTTTGCGCAAAATTTTGCATCTTTTTTTTACGCCAAATTTTGCATCATATTTTGCACCAAGATTTGCATTTGGTTTTACAACAGGTTTTGCTTCTAGTTTTGTGCCATTTTTTGCATCTATATTTGCATCATTTTTTGCTTCCTATTTTGTGCCATTCTTTGCTTCTATTTTTGTTTCATAATTTGCATCGAGTTTTACACCATCTTTTGCATCTAATTTAGTGCCTTTTTTTGCATCGATTTTGTGCCAGTTTTTGCATCTAGTCTTATGCCATTTTTTGCTTCTAATTTTGTACTTATTTTTACATCTATTTTTGCATCAATTTTTCTACCCTTTTTTACACCATTTTTTGCATCTAATTTTGCACCATATGTTGAATCTGATTTAGTGCCAAAATTTTCATCCCTTTTTGCACCATTTTTTCATCCACTTTTTCATTTCATTTGTCTCCCTTTTTTGCATCCTATTTTGCACCTAATTTTGCATCATTTTTTGCATCCAATTTAACATCATTTTTAACAACATTTCTTGCATCCAATTTTGCATCCTTTTGAGCATCTAAATTTTCACCCTATGTTGGACCATGTGTTGCGTCCACCTTTGAATCCCATTTTGTGTCTAATGTTATGTTCAATTTTGATCCATTTTTTCATCTACGTTTGCATTTGTTTTTGCACCAAGTTTTGAATCATTTGTTGCACCTCATTTTGCATCCAATGTTGCATCCAAATTTGAGCCATTTTATGCCCATTTTCGCACCATTTTTTCTACTTTTATGTCCAATTTTTCACCATTTTTTATGTCCAATTTTGCATCCTTTTTGGTGTCTAATTTTGCATCCTTTTTGGCATCCAAATTTGCATCCTTTTTTATGCCACATTTTGTGTCCACATTTGCATCTCATTTTGCACCTCGATTTTAGTCTGAATTTTCATCTAGTTATGCATCATTTTTTGGATCTTTAGTTTCACCCTTTTTTAGTCCCATTTTGCTTCTTGTTTTATGTCTTTTCTTACATTCTTTTTGCACCCAATTTTTCATCCTAATTTTACACCATTATTTGCATCCTCATTTTGGTGTCCATTTTTACATCCTTGTTTGCGCCCAATTTGGTATCTTTTTGTAAGCCCTATTTTGTTCCCTTCTTTGTGTCTAGTTTTACACCCTTTTTCATTCTATTTTAAAATCCTTTTTGTCTCATTGTTTGCATCTTGTTTTATTGGCTAGTTTAACATCCAATTCTACTCTGAATTTTGCATCGATGGTTACATCCACTTTTGGCTTCTTGTTTAGAGTTTTACTTTTACTTCCATTTTACTAATTTTATTACATAGTGAAATATATTACAGTTTCTAAATATCATTTTGCTATAGGATTTAATGCACATTTAGATGAACATAAAACCCTCTCAATTTATCCTAGAAACCTAAGATAGACTGATTAAGAGAAAGGTTGTTCTAGGGCTCAGGATTCTTAGTAGATCAAGATGTAGAGTATAGATTAAGAAAATAAGAATGAATTCATGTGAGTCCTCACATGTAGATCTTGTTGGAGTTTTTAGTGTAGCTGGGAAGCACTCCTAGATAGCTCCAAATCTTGGTCCTACACACAAGAGAGAGAACAAAGAAAACTTCACAACATAATATCTTGATAATTGAAACTATCATAAACATATAAATATTACTGAATAAATAAATATAAAATAAAATCCCATACATTCATTAGTTAAATAGGATAAGTAAATAATGAACAACTCCTAGCTCCAAAACTCTCCCTCTCAATATAGATTTCAGCAGCATGACAATACATGAATTCCCTTCATTTCCTCAATGGCCAAGCCTCCAATATATAGGAAAGTGACGCTATGAAGATTTCCCAAATTCCTCATTATTTCAATTTTGGCAAAATCTTTTGGGTGAATAACATTTCCTCATATAAAAATGGCATTTTCAACTTTTTAGATGCTTTTATGCTTAGGAAAAAGCTTTCCCATGCTTTATGGCTCTTTCCCACTTTTGTATGCTTTTATTTTTTAGGAAAAATCTAAAGATGAGGATAAAGAGATCACATTCCACCATATGAGTTTCCAAAAGTGAACAAGAGTGTCAAATTCTAGTTAACTTGAGCTTTTTTCCTTCACATTAGAGGAATTTTCATTTTAAAATGTTAACATTGAATTTCCATGTCATAATGTGTAAGCCAATCAAAATCCTTTAAAATTTAAAAGACATATAGGTGTGACTATGAGTGGATTTTTTTTTTAATAGTATAACTTATCTAATTTATCTACCAAAGTGACCCAAAACTATATTATATTAAAAATAAAATTAATATCTTAATCTATAAAAGTTAGAATATCTAGAATATTTTTAATGAAGGTACATCATGGCGTGTTAAATAAAAAAATTTAAATATAAAATCCTAAATCCTAAATTTAATTTAAATTTTAAATTTACTTTCTTAATTTAAATTTTATTAAATCTTCTATTGATAAATTAATTTAAATATAAAATATAAATATATGGTTATTTTGATAAAAGTGCATTTATTTGAGTATCTTAAATTTATATTTTAAATTTTCCTTTTAAATTTAAATTTTCTTAAATCTTGTGTTAATAAATTAATTTCAATAAAATACATGTAGACAGTTATTTTTTATAAAAGTGACGTTTATTTGGGTAATTTAAATTTAAATTTAAATTTCCTTTAAATTTTGAATTTGCTTTTTTAATTTAAATTTTATTAATGTTGTGCTAATATAGTAATTTAAATATAAAATACATATACAGTTATTTTGATAAATGTGACAATTATTTGAGTAATTTTGGTAAAAGAATAATAAAATGATATATTAAAAAATTGTCTACATGGCATTATTTTATTAGTTTCTTAATTTTTTCTTAGGTGGTTATTATTTTGGTAACAAAAGTTAGATGAAGGGGACAACTTGTTATAGACTAGTATACCATGGTTCTCATGGTACATAACTTGTATTATAGGCTTATATAGTTTAGGAGAAAGGGGTATTTCAACCAACAACATAGTATTCTCCTCCGAGATGATGAGTAGGTATTTTCATGTATAACACATTTAAGAATATATCACAATTCAAATTCATAACTTAGTATTTGTAAACAAATTTAATTGATAGCATTCATAAAAAATATAGCAATATCCTCATATATAACAATTCTCTATCAAAAAATCATTGACAATTTTCAATATACATATATTACTACTAAATCAACATTTATTGCAAATATCATTATTCCAAGGTAAATTCACAACATTACATCCAAAAATAGTAATGTCATCATACATAATCATTCTCCATAAAAAAGCATTGACAAGTTTCAACACATATATAAAGTAACAAGATAATACTAATAACATCCTCATCATCCTTAATCAAATCAACTAAGATTCAAATGTGTGATTATCATATCAAAATATTTCATGAACACCATTATTCTAAGGTAAATTCACAGCATCCATCAAAAGATAGTAATATCATCATACACAATAATTCTCCATCAAAATAATGTTGATAATTTTCAATATATACATAAAAGAACAAGATAAAAATGATAATATCATCATCATATTTAATCAAATCAACTAAAAGTCAATTCAAGATTACCAAATAGAAATGTTTCATAGATATCATTATGCTAAGGTAAATTCACAACATCCATAAAAAAATAGGAATCTCATCATACACAATAATTCTTCATAAAAAAAATGTAAACAATTTTCAACATATTCACAAGGTAACAAGATAGTACCAATTGTATCATCATCATTATTCAAATAAACTAAAATTCAAATGTATGATTACCATATTAAGACATCCAACTAAATATAAAAAATAACACATGGCTAGCTAGAACCACGAAAATCATAGCCAAGCTCATCCTCATGATAATTTCCATGATCATCATCCTAACCATCTTGATAATATCATCCACATAATCATCACCAATACCATCGCCATCCTCATCATCATCATCTTTGATATATGATGTAATCTAAACATAGTCCATATCATCATCTTTGTCGTCATTACCTATAGCGTTCTAAAAAAAAAACAATATTACATGTTAGTACTAATTATATAGAAAAATGCATATTTTTATTACAATGCTAACAATAAAATGAGGTAGGACATAATAACATTTAATAGTACTAAAAATAAAATGAAAATATGACTTAAGATATATTGGAGATCCAACTAAGATTACACTTGTAATTCACATTAAGTAGTAGAAGCATTTTTTAATTCATATGAAGTAGGTACCCATTTGTTCATCATATTATATTGTGAATGTTTCTTATGATTTCCATGCATAATTGGAAAAATTAATATTTACTGGAAGCTTATTTCAAATTACAATTGTAATTCAGATTAGAAATAGAAGAAATTTTAACAAAAAAAGAATGTCACATGAAAAAGTAAATTGTTTTTAATGAAAAATAAGTCACATACAATATGAATGTCACATGAAATATTGAGTTGTTTTTAATTCATGTGCTTTTCTCTATAATAAGATGGATCCTAATGTTCGTTCAAGAACAAATGCTCACAAATAATTACTTCATTTTATCCATTATCGCACTTAATCCATTATACCTAGTGATGACAATGATTCCATTCAAATTGCTTTGAACTCCCTAAATATAATGTAAAATAGAAAACTCCACGACCACGACCATGACCACAGCCCCCTCCCTTGCCTCATCCACCATTAGAGACAATGAACTTGGAGTTATGACCATGATAACAACCCCTCCCTTGCCTTGTTTCCACCATTAGAGGCATTGAACTAGGAATTAAGAGTATTCACGTTTTCTTTGCTCTAATTAATCTCCAAGGAATCAAAACTTGATCAATATATCAAGGACTCCATCAAGGAATAGATATATCATAAGAGAATCTCAATAGGCTTTGCCAAAAGAGTGTGAAATAACACTTATCTATGTTTTATGAAATAACTCGAGTGAGTGGAATGAATGGTCGGAAACACTTACGAAGGAAAGGAATATTTTTGGTCTATCCTTATTTCTATTATTATTTTTGCTTCTTAGAATGGAGGGAAGTGTTCAAAAGAATTCAAAAAGATATTTAAAATTAAAAAAAAAAAAAAAAAAAAAGGTATTTGGCTTGTTTGTTTTTTTTTTATATATATTCGTTTAGTATTTTCTTTATTTTCTAAGATTTATATTTAGTTTTTGGTTTTTTTTTACAAAAATGATATTTTCTTTTATAAATGATTTAAACTCCATTCATATAAATTTGTGATTTATGATATAAGTTTAAATTATATATAAAAAAAAAGTAACTTAATGCTATGTGTTGTGTCGCTGAGATGGGTATTATACATCTCTTCCTTGCTAAGTTATAGAATGTTCTTGGGTTTTCTTAGTGCAATAAAATTAATTCTTCTCTTCATTGTATCTTTAGATGTTCAACTTGCACCTAATAAAACAATAAAGTTGAAATAGGTTTGCCTTTGACCTTTGTAGATTTATTTCCCCATTACTCCTTGTCTTAATAGATTAATTGTCTTATGGTGGCCTTGAGTGGCCACTCCCATTAGTTGCATGCTTTTTAGTTTTATGTTACTGACATTTCTTAGGATTTATAACATGTTATTTAATTTATGAAAATGTGTTATTTTCCATATTATTGTTAAATATTAATATTAAATATGTTGGTTTTGAACACGGTTTAGCAAAAAGTTACCAAAAGGTTTATAGATTGTAATTTATAATGTAATGCTTCACTGCTTGATGAAATTGTTTTGGATATTTTTTTTAAAGATTCATTGATTGATGAAATTTTTATGGATGTGTTTTTAGTATATTAACTTGTATGTTATAAAGTCAAAAGTCACCTCTTTTTGAGATTTTCATTGGTTAATTTCCCTTAAGGCTATCAAGTTCACCATTTAGTCTCAGGCTAAGGAAATATAGGAGTCATGAAGTGGCATTTTCAAATAACTTAAATCTTGGAACATGTTTTTTTAGTCACATTATACTTCCTTTCTATGTAAATTCTCCATGAAAATAGTCTCATGGAACATGAGGGACCTCAATAGTAAAGGAAAACAAATACTCCTAAAATAAAAATGGTACGCAAAGAACCCATCAATAATGTTGATATAAGAAATAAAAATATTAAGTGAGGTTCTACCTCATACATTTAGAAAATGGGGGAGGAATTTCCAAGTAGTAGTGATTGATGATTAGAGATACTTGGGTGGAATGGATATTATTTAAAATGATAAAGACATCAAGGTTACCAATATGTTTACCTCTTTTCGTATTATGACAATACAATTTTAGTTAATTGACATCGAGGACTACTACCATGTATCCAATGCCTACAAATCAAATATCGAAAACGGAAAACCTCTATTTCTCAATTATATTTCTAACACAAGTAATTTATACTACCCATCTCCATGGATTATTGGGAGTGACTTCAATATTATCAAGTGTCTCGAGGAAAAGAAAGGATGAATCACAATGTTTAACAAGAGATTTTGTAAGATATACCATCAAGGCCCTAAAGTAGCATCCATTAAATTTCTCAAGAAATGAGTGTCCAACCCACACATGTGGATCAATGACATGTAATACATGTGTGTGTGGTGACTCACTTAATACACTATTCTAATAACTCCACAAACTTAAGTATTTCACTCCGTCACATGATTCACTGTAGTGTGACATAAGTAAACCAAGGGTAGACATGAAACCCTTAGGCAAGAAAAATTCCCTAGATCCTCAATTAGGTGCTTAAATGATGAAGTGAAAATGAAAGGGGAAAGAGGACTTCGTGATTTAACCATCACAAACATGTGATCAAGTGTGACTAGGAGTGTATATATTCATATGTTTTCCAAAGAGGGTGTAAATACATGAGTTACCATTCGTTGGGCCTTATTTTTCTTTCTTTTGATTTTTCTTATATATAGGACTTAGGGAATAAGATTTTCATAAGTTTTGAACAACTCATAGATATAATATTTACATAAATTTTCACTTTAACCTTAGAGTTCAGACTTAAATAAATGATTATAGTGTAGATTTAATGATTTTGGCTTTCACTTTTGATTTTTTCTTTCATCACAAATGAAAAAGGGGGAAATATTTTGCCACAAATCTATGAATGCTTAATCATAAAGGCGTCATGCGATGAAAACAAATTAATGATGTTATTCCCAATGAAAATGATGGGTATTCTTGAGAAACGTTTATGCTGGTGGATGTCTCCTCCCTGGTTGAGAGGGAGTGATAATTAACACCATATTATCCATTTGTCATGTACTATGGTCGAGACTAATAGTCGTAAGCCTACTAAAGACACCAATAGGGGGGATGGTGGATTAGATAAACATCTGGGACCAATTTTCTTTGAGAATTTGTGCTTTGACTAGGACTAACCGCCATAAGTCATTAATCCAAGATAAGAATAGTCATGAGGATCGACATTTCCTGGTGTCAAATATTATGATAGTGGATTAGGAAATAATCATGTGAGTACATGCCTAATGAAAATCCTAGTGCGGTAAGTGCCTAAAGAGGCAGTGGTGTCCAAATTTATGCCTCCCAACATTGTTCTATGATCTAATGGAGATATATAACTTGTTATTCGAGGCCTTTCTATTTTGACAATGTTGGCTATGATGATTTAAATCATTGTTGATGCTTATTAATGCAGATCCATTCTTATATGAATATTTCAACTTGAGAGTACTTTTTTGTCTCATTATGAGTATCTCCCTAGTTTAGAGGGAGTGTCATCATCTTCATTATCTTCATCATCACCACCATCAATATCATCATTGCATTATCGTCATAATCACCATTCATGTCATCATCATCATCATCATGATTATGGACATTGTCATCAATTTTTCATAATTATAGGTGTCGTAAGAAATATCATCAACCCAAAAAATATTATGAGTGCTCAAAAAGGGTTGTTAGGACACATGATATATGCAAGAGACATGACAAATTTAGTTTTTAGAGATGATCGATGATCATCACCACCACTACCATTATCATCATCATTATAATTTTCATCATCCCCATCATCATAATTAATGTAATTTCTATCATCATTGTTTTCAACTTCATCATGAACATCATAATAATCATTCATGCCATTATTTTTGTTGATGATTACCAAGATGAAAATAATGATAATGATGATCAAATGATGATGACTTTGAAGATGACTCTAAAGATAATGACTATGATTATGACCATGACAACATTTAAAAATTGGAAAGATTTTCCAAGGTCATTAGCATCTCCATCATCATTGTCATTATAACCCCCATCATCTTTATCATCATTTTGGCTATCATGATAATCACAATTCATGTCATCGTCATCATCTTCATTATCATCATCATCATAATTAATGACATTGTCATCATTTTTTCATAATTGTTAATGTCATAAGAAGTATCATCAATGCAAAAACTATATGAGAGTTGGAAAATGGATGCAAAAGTTTAAAAAAAATGGGGGCAACAATAGACATAAAATTGGATGAAGAGTGGACACAACATAAGTAGATGCAAAACAAGACAGAAAAATTGACACAAAAGTGGATGAAAAAGTAGATGCAATAGTTGATGCAAACTTGGACACAAAATAGGATGCAAACATGGATGAAAAAGTGGAAGAAAACATGGGTGTAATAGTAGGCATAAAACTTAGCATGAATTGTTGTGAAATAAATGTGGATACAACAATGAAAAAAACAAAAGACACAAACTTGGATGCAAAGAGGCAAAATTGGATTAAAAAATGGATGTAAACATGGACCAAACATGGGTGCAATAGTGGAAACAAAATTAGATTCAAAATTGGACACATCAGAAGTGGATGTGAAAGTAGATGCAAAAAACGGAAAAATTATTTGATGCAAACTTGGACACAAAAGAGGATGCAAATGTGGATGCAAAATTGGAAGGAAATGTGGGTTTCAATGATAGGCACAAGATATGGCACAACAAAAGTGGATGAGAAAGTGGATGTAATAAAAAACACAAAAAATATGCAAACTTGGATGCAAGCCAAGATGCAATAAGGGATGAAAAAGTGGATGCAAACATGGGTGCAAAAGAAGAAACAAAATTGGATGAAAAATATGGATGCGATGGAGTAGATGCAAAAGATGATACAAAATGAGATGCAAAACCCAACATAAAAGTGGATGCAAAAATAGATGCAATATTTTGATGCAAAAGTGGATGCAAAGATGGATGCAAAATTGGAAGCAAACGTGGGTACAATAGTAAGTACAAAACATGGTATAAATAGTGTCACAACAAAAGTGGATGTAATGATAGATGCAAAAAAAGAAGCAAATGAAGATGAAAAATAAGATGCAAAATGGGATGAAAAAGTGGACGTAAACATGGGTGCAACAATGGATGAAAGATATGATGCAAAAGTTGATGCAACAAAATTAGATGCAAAAGTAGATACAATATGCGACACAAAACCTGATGCAAATCTTGACGCAAAGAGGATGCAAAAAATGACGGAAAAATGGATGCAAAAAATAATTTAAAAAATGATGCAAAAGAGGATCCAAGTGATGATGAAAAAGTTGATGCAAGTGTAGGCGCAAAAAGTGGATGCAATAAATGATACAAAAGTTGGTGAAACAAAATTAGGTGCCAAACTTGATGCAAAACATGGTGCAAAGGATGACACAAAACTTGGCATAAAACTTGGCATAAAACCTGGTGTAAAACCTGATGCAAAACCTATTGCAATACCTGGTGCTAAACTTGGTGTAAGACTTAGTGAAAAAATTGGTGCAAACTTTGCATCAATTTTTGCACCATATTTTATAAATGGACACAAATAGCACCAAAAATGGGCTCTAGATGCAAAAAAGGAAGAAAAAAGGATGCTAATCATAGGGTTTTGTTGTTGTGGGTGCATACTCCACCACCTCACGGGCGTAGCGTGCAATACCCATTTCAAAGCTTTGAAACGTTGTTGTTCCGGCACCTCCATTTCGAATCTATTCAGGAAGTGATCTACCTCACTTACCCCATCATACGTAGGCAGATCCCTTACCTCCATTGATACACAGCCCAACAATCTCATCATCATGTTATAGTTCAGTGTGGTTACCTTGTTTAACCGATTCTTCCATCATTCTATTTCCTCGTCCGAATCTGATGTGGAGGAGCTTTCACTGATCGAAGAGGATCTCGAGACACTAAGGGGATGGATAAGGATTGAAATTCAAAATGGAAGAAAGGAGAATTTGGTGGCATCAGTTGAAAGGGCTTGTCTTCCTAATCGCAGTGGCGTGAACAGTTTGTCAATTTGACCTTGTATGCAAAAAATAGAGCTCTTTAAAGTTTGGTATGATATGGTAAAAATGGGGCCCACAGTGCGCCACATGGCATCCCAATCAACACGTGGGACCCACATGGCAGCTTGACACTTGGCATCCCTCCAGTGGCCTCCTAAACATATACAAGCAACAAAATTCATTTTTGGGTTAAATAACCATATAACAAAAATAGTTTAATATAGTTATCAAAATAACTATATAAAAACAAAAAACTATATAACAAATTTCAAATATTAAACAACGTGGAAGGTTGTTAGTTAAAAAAGAGTTAATATATAAAAATATAATATATATATATATAATATATATATATATATTAAATATATATATATATATATATATATATATATATATATATATATAGATAACAAAACCCACAACGTAACAAAGCCGGCCAAAAAAACTTAAATGCGGATCCAAGGTTATACAAGGTTGTTAAGGTTAATATATATATAACCAAATGCATAACATATTGTGGAAGTATGCAGACAGCGATATAAACCGACAGTCAACGATTCCGGTGGGGTTTGGGTAGGCGGCCATGTAGGTGGTCCCACCACCCAAAGCCACCCATAATGTACACACCATATCCATCGCCCTTATGTCAAGTGCCAACGTTTGTAATGCCTATGGTTACCTCATAGAGATTGTAAATAGTAAAAAGTTGTGTTGTTAAAATTGATATATAATAAAATTAGAGGGGGCAAGATTTGATCGCCTGACCTCCTTCAGCCAATTTCTAAGTTTTACCATTACACCAAACTGATTCCTTGGGGAATCTGCCCAGAAAATTATATAAACCCAATCTTTTACCCAGAGCAGGGAGGAGATCAGCAAGGATGTTTTTCAAGACAAGGAGAGAAGAATTTTTGAAGAGGGTGATTTTGGTCCAGTATTAGAATTGGGCAACTTTTATATCGATTTTCACCTCTCAGTGACGGGAATCCAACGGTGGTGTTAGTTTTTGCAGCAAAGCTCTCCAATTTTCGGACATTTTCAGCATGGAGGTATAATGCTCCATTTTTGTAACTGATGAATGTAACTTCTTTTGATGCCATTTTTAATGAATGAAGGCCTCCCCATTGATTGAGCAGGGCCCGGAGATGTAGCCCAGGAGGGATGAACTCCGTTATCAAGTTCTTATCTTCTTTTATTTTTATGCTCTTCTTCTTCTTTCTCTCACATGTGCACATTTAAGGTTTCTCTTTGGTTAAGCTACAAACCATATATGTAATTCTTTTAATGCATCTATAAACAAAAGATAACCTGGATCAAGTGGTATCAGAGCAGGTGTTTTTAGATGTGAGTTGCATGTTTGTATGCTAACAAGAAACAGGCTCCGAAGAGGTGAAGGAGAATTACGGTCTTTCAATCCCGAGGCAGGGCGTGCACATCAAAGGAGAAACATGGCAGATGAAGAGGCTCAGTATGAGGAGGAGCTCAATTTTCGTAAGACTTTCTATATGATGGCAGATCATGTTGAGAAGTTGTTTTCAAAGCTCAAAAAACTAGAATGCATAAGGGAAAACTCCAGAAGCACAAGGTTCAGTACATGGAGATGATGATGGAGGAGATCCACCTCCTCCTTCCACAAGTGGAAGTTCTTCCTCTTCTTCTCACCATCATAATAATTGAAATTCAAAAAATGCAGCTAAGAAGCCCTTTTTTAAATTAGATGTTAAATTTGATCTCCCCATATACAATGGTGAAAGCAATACAGAAAAGCTTAATGATTGGATTAAGCAGATTGAGATCTACTGCAGGATTCAACAGATCATGGAGGATGAAGCAAAGATTCAATTGGCCTCTTTTCGATTAACCAGCACCGCTCTTGTTTGGTGGGAGAGAAAAGTACAAAGCAGTAAGGATGTGGGTAATATTTATTCCTCTTGGCCTAATTTCATTTCTACATTAAAAGAACAATTTTATCCGTTGGCTTACATGCAAAAAGCTTTAATGAACTAGCAATATTTAGGGCAAGGCAAAGGTCAAGATGTTCAGAGTTTTATAGAAGAATTTAGAAAACAAGCACTAAATTTGGATATTGCACTTGATACACCTAAAATTGTAACTAAATACATTGGATCGTTACATAATTATATTAGACATTCATTGTTATTGTTTGAACCAACCACCATTGATGCGGCCAATGTAAAGGCCATTCACATTAAGAACAGGGGCAAATATGACAAAGATGACCAATCAAAGGGAACGGAAACAGTCAAGAGAAGGGGAGAAAATCCCTCTTGTACCCATTGTGGGAAAGAGGGGCATGATGAAGAGAATTTCTAGAATTTGCACCCTGAGCTGAGATCTGAAAGGAATGACAGAAATGGGAAACAGAAGGTCGTCGCCACCATACAGAAAAACCAAGATTCTGAGTCAGAGGAAGATGAGAAATTCACAGCTACAGGATTTGCACAAGGTAGGCCCATTGGCTTGGGGTTTGACTCTGGTGATGAGATGAAGTTTGCAGCCCTGGGGGTCGCGATAAGAGGACCCATAGATTTGGGGTCTGATTCTGGTTATGAATCAAGGATTTCAACCAGGACACTTCCCTTTGCAGGACTCCAAGATTGAAGAGGTCAACCACCACATCTAAGCAGAGAATGTTGAACTAAGGAAGCCTCTACAATAGGTGAGGGATGAAAACCAAAGGTTACTACATGAGTTGCAAGCTAAGGATGGGGCCTTGGAAAAACCGCAACATAGCTATCTGGAGGTAAAAAGTGATTCTCCAATTTCATGTGATTCTTATGATGATGAATTTGCTTCTTTTGAAAACCATACTATAGGGATTGGATCCAAATTAATGAAAAAAATGGGATATCATGGAAGGGGCCTCGCCATCAAAGGCCAAGGCATCATAAACCCCATCAAAGTCAAGGAGCTGCCACACCATGCGAGAATCGGATACACCAGAAAGGAAGTGGAGGAAAATTTAAATATAGCTAGTAACCAGCCAACAACAGACGATGAAATTCCTTCCTCACAATCCAGCGATAGTGAGGGCTCCATGAACACCTTTCGAAGAAACACCGAGGGGAAGTGCTCCAAGGTAGCCCTAAAAGTTTGGAGGGGAAAGAATCATTGTATTCATTGCAACAAAGAGGGACACCAACAAACCACATGTCTGATGCTTCATGTTCCAAAAACATCGCTAGAGGAGCCAAAATATGAACATGTTCAACAGATTAATCCATACTAGTCACGATGGTCTGCTTTGTTAAGATGGCTTTTTTAGGAGTAGTAGCTTGTTATGGCCACCATTGTAAATCATACGTTGCAATGTAAAAATGATGGCATGTTTCCCATCACTTCAAGATACAACGATGATATTTTGGCCTTTCCTTATTAGTATTTGAGGCATTAATTACTTGTTATGTAATCCATGGCCAATGAGTGTGTGCTATGAACTCTTGGCAAGGAGGGGTTTTTGAGTCATGTGTGGTGTGCATGATTACAAGAATGACCAACTTCGTGTGCAGGAGATTGACAATGTGGATTGACAGTGTGCTAATGCTTTTGGAGGACCAAAAGCTCCTCAGTGGGGAGGATTAATCTAGGAGGATCTCGAGACACTAAGGGGATGGATAAGGCTCAAAATTAAAAATGGTGGAAAGGATAATTTGGTGGCATCAGTTGAAAGGGCTCATCTTCCTAATCACAGTGGCAGGAACGGTTCATCAATCTGAGCTCGTATGCAAAAAATAGAGCTCTTTAGAGTTTAGTATGACAGGGGAAAAATGGGGCCCACAGTGCGCCACATGGCATCCCAGTCAGCACATGGGACCCACATGGCAGCCTGACACTTGGCATCCCTCTAGTGGCCTCCTAAACCTATACAAGCAACAAAAATTACTTTTGGTTTAAACAACCATATAACAACAATAGTTTAATATAGTTATCAAATTAACTATATAAAAATAAAAAACTATATAACAAAATAATTTTTGTTATAACAAATTTCAAATATTAAACAACATGGAAGGTTGTTAGTTAAAAAGATTTAATATAATATATATATATGACAAAACCCACAATGTAACAAAGCCGACAAAAAAACTTAAATGTGGATCCAAGGTTATACAAGGTTGTTAAGGTTAATATATATATAACCAAATGCATAACATATGGTGGAAGTATGGGGACAGCGATATAAACCGACGGTCAATGATTCTGGTGGGGCTTGGGTAGGCGGCCACGTAGGTGGTCCCGTCGCCCAAAGCCAGCCACAATGTATGCACCATATCCACCGCCCTTATCTCAAGTGCCAGTGTTTGTACTGCCTATGGTTACCTTATAAAGATTATATATGGTAAAAAGTTGTGTTGCTAAAACTGATATATGGTAAAATTAGAGGGGGCAGGATTTGACCTCCTGACCTTCCTCAACCAATTTCTAAGTTTTACCATTACACCAAACTGATTCCTTGGGGAATCTGCCCAGAAAATTATATAAACCCAGTCTTTTACCCAGAGCAAGGAGGAGATTAGTAGGCACGTTTTTCAAGGCAAGGAGAGCAGAATTTTTGAAGATGGTGATTTTGGTCCAGTATTAGAATTGGGCAAGTTTTCTATCAATTTTGTACCTTCGGCGACAGGAATCCAGCAGTGGTGTCAGTTTTTGCAGCAGATCTCTCCAATTTTCGGGCATTTTCAGCATGGCGATATAATGCTCCCTTTTTGTAACTGATGAATGTAACTTCTTTTGATGCCATTTTTAATGAATGAAGGCCTCCCCATTGATTGAGCAAGGCCTAGAGATGTAGTCCAGGAGGGATGAACTCCGTTATCAAGTTCTTGTCTTCTTGTCTTTTCATGCTCTTCTTCTTCTTTCTCTCACATGTGCACATTTAAGGTTTCTCTTTGGTTAAGCTACAAACTATATATGTAATTCTTTTAATGCATCTATAAACAAAAGATAATTTGGATCATTCGTGCTCCCATGAGATTCACTCATCCATGGTTGGATTCACCCGGTCTCGTTCTCACACGGTTATCTTGTAGATGCATTCCAAATCATCATCGTTGTCATAGTCGCGCACTGGCTCCATGTATCGTGATCCTTATGCAGGGTCCAAAGGTACAACTATGTGCAGATACTTTTTCTCAAAAATCATCTTGCGCTTCTTCAGAATTATCACCTCATTCATTTCAGTGGCCCAATCTATTCCTAATAGTGCAGGGTAGGGATTGTTGTCATCAATAATCTCTATTACTTTGAAGTCTACTAGCGCACTTGCTCCTTCAATATCCACTGTAATTCCCTACAATCTCCCCATAGGTAGGATCTTTTGATGGTTCGCCATTCACATTTGGATAGGAGAACATTGCAGCGTAGGCATTCCCATGTGCTCCCATGTTTTCTTCGATAGAACATTCGTGTCTGATCCTAGGTCTAGAATCACTTGGTCCATCTCATATTCCCCAATCTGCATGGTCAATCTCATTTCCCTTCCAGTTCACGTCGTGTGCTTTTCGAGCTTCCAAACTATGTGCAGTTCTCTTGGCGCAGTCCTAACGCATCTATTTATGAGTTCTTGCAACCCCTTTAGAGCCTTGTTGTCGCACAACAAATTCATGCATGTTTCCAGGAATGTCATGAGCATCGATGGGTCCATTTCCGACTCCGGTCTGTCTTTTCATCATGAAGTGGAGGCATCAGCGAAGTTCTTCCTGGATTCCATGAAGGTTTCCTTAGCACACTCCAAATCAAACTCTGGTTCTTTCGTCGGAGCCTTGCGAACACAAGTTCTCCCTTCAAGCTACTTACCTTTGTCATCCCCTGTCATAATTCCACTTCAGAGCACAATATTCACATTAGGGTCTTCCTCGTGTGGCTCGAACCTCATCATTTGCAGGTTCTGAGTCGGGGGAGGTTCGAGTGCTCCTTTATCGCGCAACCTTGCTATCAGTGTGGGACAATCCTCCATCTCATGATCGAACAATGTATAATACAAGCATGATGATTGTGTTAGATTCGTATAATCGCAGGCATAATGTCCTGGCCCTCCACAATTGTAACATATCAACTATCTGCAACCTCTTCCAGGTGCTCCTCCACCTCGACCTCGTCCATTCCCTTGAAATCTGATTTGCGCCATCCCTGTGTTCTGGTCAAGGGGCCGCATTTTGGCCTAAACTATGTAGGTAGGAGTCTAATCCATCATGAGCTCACAACTTCTACAGGTGCACCCATCATGTCCCACTGATCTACAAAAATTACAGAACAATTGTTGTGAATTATGCATGTACTTCTGTAAGAAATGGCAGTTATTTGTAGCATGCTTTCCTCCTATCTGACAAATCACACACCATAATGCAGGCGTCGCGTTCGATCATGCTTGTGCCTCTAGTCTCAATGGAATTGGTCCTCCTCCCGCGATGTAATTTGTGAACATGGGCAGTGGTCCTTGTTATTTCCCTGACCATTGCACTTTACGCACCATACCTCGTCACACACTTCTGGGCGAGTTGTCTTATCTTGTTTCAAACTCTACATCTCAAGGCACAATTTTTTGAACTGCACATGGATCTTCTGAACTCCCAGGTTGGGATCTTGTATTGGGGTCTCATGCAGTCTCATTGCAATCTCCAAGGCCTCTTCCTGAGTTGTTAGCCTCTGTTGTGAAAGTGTGTTCCTTAAATGCAGCATTATTGATGCTACAAACCATTCGCGGTGTTGTCCATCCATCAGCATCATGTTAGCTTTGCGAATTATGCACTTCAGTCTTTGATCCAACTCCCAAGGTGTCTCACCTGGTAGCATTGTGATTTCCTTGAACCCAATGATCAACTACTCCTCTGACTTCAGCCTGTTAAATTCTTTGTTTAGCGCAGTTTGGATATCCGCGACCCCTACGTTTGGACTGTCATTGGAATGCTTAATGTACTAGGTCAGCACCCAATCTTGCAAAGCGCTGACCAATGTTTCTTTCTTTATATTGTCATATGTGACTCCCTGCGCTTCCCATACAGCTTTTATCACAAACCAAAACTGCTCCGGATCTTCATTCCCTACTCCCTTGAACACTGGAAACTTTATCACACTCGCCATATTGACTCGTGGTGGTGGCGAAGGTGGTATGGACGAAGATGGGGGTGAATATGGTGAAACTGGCGACAATGTGGGTGGGGGTGGTATGTGCAGAATCCTCTACCTTATCAAATTGATCACACTTCTTGGTGAGACCTTCACAAGCTCTTCCTCATCCCCTCTCAAAGGTGAAATTAAGGGGCTAGTTTCTAGTTCTGTACCACCTTCATTTCTTTAGATTCTCTCACTTCCAATAGCCCCAAACATCAATTTATTCACATATCCCGCTTTTCACATAGTAGCATTTTAATCCAAGTGTTCAAAGACTTAACGTACTTACCTCACAGTCCTTTAAGGAAGCATCACTCTGCTTCGCTATAGCTGATTGAAGTATCTACTGTGAACTCTGTGATGAATCCTCCTATATTCGATCGAGCCAGTGATCAACAACATGTGCGATCTTATCCTCTGATGCTTCTAATCTGTGCACCAATTTTGGAGTCCACATGATAGGTCTGATGAGCTTACACCTTCCTTGGCTATCTGCTAGCTTCACGATCCACTCGTATAGCTCAGTAGGGAAAGATGCGAAGAAAATTTTGTGTATCTTATGTATAAGTAGCAGTCTAACCACTCTTCTTTTGATAGTCGTAGATTCTTGTTCTCCTGCGCCGTGAACTCGTGAAACTTCCTATCCAACCAATCCTCGATTCCTCTCTTAGTTGGATTCCAGTGATACGGCATCAGGCATCTCTATGCAAATCTCGATCCCCGCAACAGAACCATTTTTTGGCTTGTCAAGGCCTGACCTAGGTTTGGATTTAATTATCCAAACAAATCCTTGTACTATTGGCCCTTTCGGCAACATTCCACGGAGCGCGGACTAAGGTCTCACCCGAAGTAGTATGGGGGGGTGCTGGAACCAGGTTTCCACACCCTTGAGATGTCTAAGGGTTTGATTTGGTCCAACTACTAGTCCCTATGTGCAGGTTGCTTCGCGCACTTCCCTGGCCTTCGTGCCCTGATAGATTCACCTTCGTGCAACCCTAACCAAGGGCTGTGGGGCTTCCGCACTGCTAGAGCAGCGTTCTACACTATTTCACTAAATCACACCCGAGACCTTACTTGCCTTCTTACACCAATTAGTTATCTTTGCATAAGTAGAAGCCTTGTGTTATATTTATTTATATAGCACATATAAGTTCGTGCAGCAAATAAATAGTAAACTTGCAAATTATACCTAATAATACATAAAGCAGGAAAAGATACATAGAAATATGGTGAACTTCTCTTTATTAATTCTTCCCATGGTTACAGACTCGACCTGTCCTACACACTCAGCTGCAGGGGTCTATGCACTTAGCTGCAGACTACTAGGCCTTTGCGCTCACAGCTGCAGATCCTTCTCCTACTCTACGACCCAAGACACACTTTACACTTCGACTCAAGCTCTTAGACTCATCATGCTTCTTTTTTATT
This sequence comes from Pinus taeda, assembly GCA_000404065.3. Classification (NCBI taxonomy): domain Eukaryota; kingdom Viridiplantae; phylum Streptophyta; class Pinopsida; order Pinales; family Pinaceae; genus Pinus; species Pinus taeda. The sequence continues at coordinate 64,746 of APFE030307729.1, forward strand.
CCTTTATTAACTATCTTCGACACTTAGATCCTCGCTCTATTTATACAATCCTGTGGTCCGTGGACCATGGGTGGATCTTTCAAGCTAACATTTCATTACAAAAACAAGGGCGAACAACCCTGTGACTCAATTATGACTTTCCGCTCCATGCCCACAAATCATGGAGTCTTTACAATGGACTTGGTCAAAACTTGGGCTTTAAGCCCCAAAACATGCCTTAGGGGGATTCCACGCCCAACAGTGTGTGTGTGTGTGAAAGAGAGAGAGAGAGAGATATAGAGAGAGATGTTCTTCAACAAATGATATTCTTGTAGTGAATGTTAGAATGTTTGATTTTGTCAAATTACTCAAGTGTGAGGGAATTATGAGAGTTTAATTGTCATCCAAACTAAGTATATCTTATGCAATGTTAGGAAAGGGAGAAGTAGGACTTTTTGGTGGACCAATGGTGACATAATCAACTTTTTTTATGAAACTTATTGATAATTCTTAGAAATGTTAGTATTTGATGGAGAAGAGACAATATAATTAGAATATCTAGCCATGGTATCTATAATAAGTGATGAAGTGTGGTAGGGACAATGGGAAGTAGAATGTTGCATAATAGATTCACTTTTGTGACCTAATACAAGTGACGATATTATAATTTGTTAATATATCAAGATAGGGGGATGCTAAAAAGTTTAAGGGGAAGAAGTTTGGATAATATGAAATCAAGGGGTGCAAAATTCTAGAATTAGATTACAATGTTGATGTTGTTTTTCTGGTGGTTGGTGCAAAGAAACTAAGAGCTTACCATGGTTTTGTTGTTGAAGAGATCTAATAAAGAAGAAACTATTAAGTGTCAGATTTATTCATAATGTAATACAATGTGATTGAGAATGGCATGGAGGATAATGGTGATGTTCGTTAAGAGATGGGAGGTGGGAATGGATGGAGGTAAGGAAGTATAGAAGTGGTTCCTACAATCTTGAATTCATTTCTATATAAATTTGTATTCCCATGCAATCAATCTAACAAGGTTTCCCTTATATAGCATTGACTCAATCTACTATAGCAACATCATAATAAATGGTGTTAGTGTAGGGTTCAATGAAAAATGTAATTTGTCGTCATTATGTGATGAATATATTATGCCTTCATTGTTTACCTAACCCATAGGAATATTTCATTAAAAAACTAGGGCTCGGGATACAAGATTGCATTTACATCCATTATTAACAATCAGTTGGGGTAGACATTGTTAGCTTTGGTAGTTATGATGAAAGAGAGAGCAAGTAGCACGTGTTGAAGATGGAAACAATAAGGTGATACTGGGATTAGGGATGGAAGGGGTATGCAACTAAAGGGCATCCAATTCTAGGATTGAATATTCAATAGTGAGGGAAATCAATAAATTTGTATCCTCTTGATGAGCTTGGAGTATTGGGTGCTAAATGATAGACAAAAACATAATTGTGCCTTCATGTTCTAAGTGATGTGTCTCCAACAACCAAATTGAGAAAAATTTGACATATCAAACTCTAGTGAGGGAATAAATTGAAATTGTGATATGTGCACCTTGAAGGGTATAGATACCTCAATTGTGTCAAACTTCATAGTAGGTAAAAAGAACCAATCTTCCACTCAACTAGAATGTTAACTTTTGGAAACTTCAATATTTACCCAAAATTATGATACAGTTGTCCGAAAGCCTCCACCATTTTGCTCTTGCCCTTTAAACTAAGCCCTTAACTTCTTAATAGTGTGGGGAAAAAAAATTACAATGGAAAATTTGATATCTAAATTTCATCCTTGATTTGGCATTATTATATTTTCCCATTCTTTTATTATCTCGAAGTTATTAATCAAATGTGACCTTAATGTTTGAACGTGATAGATATAAGACTTGAATAATAACTTTGACATAAATCATAGTTTGAAATGGTCACTTGAATTTTGATTACTGCATGCTAGAAAGGAAGATGTTTAAGCTTTGGATGTTGGGTAGTTATAATTAAATTTAAAGGGTTGATCCAAATTTGAGAAGGATATAGTTTGTCATCCATTTTGGTAATTTATGAGTGAGAAGTTTATTGGCTTGTTGGGCCCATTTAGGGGTAAGTTCCACTTTGGTGATTTGGGATCCAAAACCTTTTGTGGCCTATTTAAGGCCTTAAATGGGAATTTTGAGAGTCATAAATTTTTAAACAAATATATAGCTTCTCATTGATGTTCGAAATTTCAGGATATTTCCAATATGTCACACAAAGATCACCTTAATTAAAATTAGTATGCAAAATTTATGCATCTTGCAAGCTAACATATGATGTTGACCACCATGATACCAAGCGGATGCCATGTGAGATTATATTGCTCACACATATGAATCTATTCATTTATGGATATTCAAGAATAATCTAGAGGGTCCAAATCCTAACCCTAATCAAGAGTTAAGGTATGCAATAATCATGTCCTTAACCCTAGATGGATATTAGGTTATCTCAAAATAGTAGGCCATTAGGATAGAAAGGGTTTCCATTTTTTTGTATTGAGTATTGTTCAACAGTAGAAAAAATCATTGAAAGTGGGATATTAAAGTAAAACAGAGGAAGTAGAATACCTTTTAGTAAACATATGAGCCACATTGTACATGGAAGATCCATATTGTTTATGCCTTTATTTTATTTTATTTTCATAATTGAGAAGGAAATAATGAAGCATAGGCCTAATATTCTAGCTAGGGTTTTCCCAATTGGGTTTTCCTTGGGATAATCTTGTGTTTTTGTGGATGGTTTTTTATTTTCTTTCTTCTTTCATACTAGTTTCAATTTATTTAAGTATTTTGTTCTCAACATTGTTCTATATTTCAAGAGCTATCCAAAAGGCCATGTGAATATCACTTCAATCAAAATGATCATGTAGAAGTTGTGACTCCTGTAATCTAACGTCACTTTAACATATTCTATTCACCACTGCGATACCAAATGGTTGACATGTTAGCTTACATTACTCACACATTTAAATATAGTCATGTTGTGAAAGCATAAACAACCCTCCCTATATTCTCATTTCAATCATATTTATAGTTATTTATCTATTTTTCCTTCCCTCCTCCCAAAATGAGAAAGGGTATCATACTTGTGCAAATCGAGTCCCTCTCTAAAGAGTTTGAAACCTTTTATTATTACCTTATATTAATTATGCTCACTTTCAAGCTTTCTTCAACCCATTTCTTGTTGTAGAAGAATTCATTTCTATAATGGTGTAGCACTCGGAAATCCTAGATCATAGTGATACATCACTCAAAAAATAAGTTGTGTAGAAAAATGTCACTAAGGAAGCCACTTTATTAATGGCATTATGCCATTGAAGCTCACATCACCTATGATACATCTTTATCCCATGAATGGGCCTCAATCTTTCAAAATGAAAAATGTACAAGTCACATGTATCGCTCGAGAAGTGACTTTCCTAACAATATCTAACTAGGAAGTATGCTTCCAAATGATATAGCACGTAATATATGCAAGTAATTGTGACACATCACTCAAAAAGTTGTCTATCGAGTAATACATCCACATCACCTTCCTATTTCCCTTCCTTTTTCTAATGATTTGTTAGTTTTTCGTTCTCCCTTCACCGACACCATGAGATAATTCAAAGTCCCCACAACACTACATTCTGGATGAATTTCAAATTTTGTCACAAAGCATAGCAGCATCCTGGTGACATATTCCAACAAAATTCACTTTAAATGTGATCAAACTTAAGATATTGATTACCTCCTTTTTCATTATTACCACATAAAAAGGGTTATAAAATATCATTATTCGTCACTTTTTACTCATTTCTTTTTCCCTCCTAGTTGTTTCTATGCCACTAGGTGAGCACACTTCCAATAAATCTTGACACATTAATAGAAATTGTATGGTTTTTTCACATCATCCACCATGTTCCATGTCAAAATAAGGTCTCCTTATTCACTCTCTTTTCCTTTTCTTTTATTTATCATTATTTCAATTTCCTTTTGATATTATGTGTCCAACACATGTTGAGGATGGGGCTTAATGTCCCATCTCCCTAATCCTCACCACTAGAGCATCCCTCCCCCTTCTCCATGTTAGGAGCAAGCCATGGTATCAAGAGAGGAATTCAACAAACCTCGTTGGCTTGATTTCATGGTAAGTAAATTGTGTTTAGATTTGGTAGCTTAGGAGGTACTCCAAGCCATAGGGTTTGGGGTTTGGAGGTTGGAGCGCCACAAAATGGGTTTGTGGGCTTGGAACCCAAAGTGTGGGCTTTGTACCCAAGCTTGTGGGTGTGAAAAAACTAGTGGATTTTGACATGTGATGATTTGAGATGATAGAGGACCTAGAGAGGATAAAGAGGCAACAAAAATCACTCATATCGGAGCTTTAGAAGTAGATATATTAATTTTTTATGTGGCTGGTGGGTTTTGTGGATGACAAGTCATGTAGGCTTGTGTCTTAAGATATTTGGACAATCCCTATAAGAAATCCATTGGAACCCTTGTATAATATATAAATACAAAGTGAATTTATGTTCATTTGACACATCCAAAAGTGCATCCAAACATAAGTAATACTCCAATTTGAGGTAGTGAGCTACAGGAGGATAGGACGAAAGGTTTGAGGATTATTTTATGGTTAATTTGTCTCTATTTTGTACCTAAATCAAAAGTAGAAGCAAGCCACATGAGTTGGAGGTAATTTTGGACTGGTTGGTGAAGTATTTGTGGCATATTTTATCACTATTTAGGGTTGTGGTTTGGTACAGATATCTAAGAAAAGGGAGGATCTTTATTCCACTATTTTGAGAGGGCCAAAAGTGTGAACAGAGAACTGGAGATTAGCCTTACTGCCAACATCCTACAACAACTAATCAAAGGAGAAATTTTGCACATGTTTGAGGTCTTTAGGAGTTGATTGGAAGGGATAACATAGTTATGTTAAAAGACCTAACGAGGAAGCCAAAGTTACAGCAATGTACACCAAACCATAAGTAGAGAAAAATGTATGTATTGGTGTATTTGAGTAATTTGAGTTATTTGGTATGCTAGTTGGATGGAAGTCCAGATTGGACAGTTGTTTGGGTATTTTTGGTCTGTTGGAGGGCACTGTGAAAGTACCCAAATATGCGCCCTAAGTGCAAACGTTAGGAAGGACTATAAGGGCTGCTAGGAGAGGCAATGAAGAAGAGATCAAGGTTTTGCTAGCCAAGAGTAGGTTATATAGCCTATGTTCATTGATGGAGAAGCGGCATTCGATGATGATAGGTGGAATCCCTCTTACCCTATGTTAAACTTCATTAGAGTAGTGCAGGAAGACTATAGTAGGACAAAAATTCCCAAAAGAGCTGAGGAGTAGTAGTGGGCATAAGTATCAAAGTGTTGTGGCCTTGAAGGAAGAATGAGCATCTAGTGACCGTGAAGACCCTATGTGTTAGTTGTATATGGACTTATGATCAATTAGAGGGAATATTAGAGGGGCAAGTTTAGTTGGCTAAAGGTATTGGTGAATTGATAGAGGTAGGTGCTACAAAACAGAAGCGAAGGACCTATCGTGTACATGATATGACAAAGCAGCTATGATCATCGACTACATTAGCTATATTCTCAGCACATTTTGTATCTTGTATTCTTGTACTAGTGGATATTTGAGGTCCATTATCCTTTGTACGGGATCCCGAGACTGTTTCATAATCAGTTTGATTATTATAACATAGTTGGGTTGTTGTATAAAATTTGTAAAATTTGTGTATATTTTGTGGACTAGTAAATTTACTATTGTATAATACTTTGTTGTGCAAAGTAGTCTTGTTGTGATACTTGGATTGGTAGCATCAGTAATTTAAGATTCTACCCTAGATTCCAGTATCATGGAAAAACAACAAATTGATATCAAGAACCACTTGAGCCCACATTTCCCTTTCCTATACCCCTTTCCTTCCTTTCCATGCACCCACATGACATTGATTACTCAATGGTATTGAACCATTTCTTGGGTGACTATGGAACTACCCAAGCATGCACCCTAGTGATAGAATCATTCCCAATTATAGAAATATCCATATTAAGAATATAGGTAGGCAGCAAATATGGAAAACACATTTGTAACAAGATCAACCTAGAAATATATTCAAACACACACCCTATTTAATTTTGCTAACCATACTAATAAGTATTCTTTTTATTATGGATATTATGTAGATAAAACCATGTCTACTTCCAATTGATAAATAGGTAAATCCCCTATCATTGAAGTTTCTGAAGAATATCAGGCTTGTTCAAGCAGCTGAGGATCCATGTTCATTGAGACACCCTATATTGTTAGTTGTGGATTTTTTTAGAACTACACACGTCAACCACGTGATGATATCGAAATCCAATATATTCATCTATATAAAATTAGAATAATGACGCATATTAGATATAGGCATGAGATAGATAGTAACAATGACAGGTCAACGTTGAAGGAGAAAAACTTCTACATAATTGATGTTAGGTGCCATGATCTACATTTTTTATAAGTTTGATTTTAGATTTTCTATTATCACTCAAGGGATAAAAATATGCAGATGTATCAACATTTAATTTGGTCACATGGTTGTAAATGCCAATTCAAAAATTCCTATATATTCCAATGGTTGAGTATATTCCATGAAACATATAATGTGCACTTTATTTCGAACTATTTTGAGACTATCGTGGAAAAGGCCAACATGATGGGGCTAGGGCATGCATCAAAAATGCACCATGAAGGGAGGAAATGAATTTTACGAGAATTTGTTATATACAAGATACAAAATATATACTCCAATGGTGCTCTACAACAGTGTAATATGGAGCAAATGATCAGCAAACATCAATAGGTAGAATTCATGTGCAAAGGAATTTATAGGAAATTCTCAATATTGATCATTCACATTCATATAATTGCAAAAAAATACAAGGAACCTATGTATTGTGTTCAATTCTTAACTCATACAACTATTTGTTCAGGGTATGGACAAGGAAATTGGTTTACTTTTATGGAGCATGTAGTAATGGTGAATGGGATGATTGTGAATCAATGGACTGGGTCAATGAATGGGATCATGTATCACTTGTAGTACACCCTAGTGTTGTTCTTAAAATAACCCTATTAGATGAGGTTGAGTCATCCATTACAATAGACTATGACCATATCTTTAATCTTATATGTTAGGATATTCTGACACGTAGGAATAGTTAACTATAACTTGGTCTAGTATAGAGTTAGGTAAAGTGTGTTTCTTTACTATGTACATTTGTAACTTACAATCCGACGGTCATGATATATAGTGATCCGACGGTTCATTCTCTCCTCGGTATTACCGACACTTGATCCGTGGCTTGACACCCGATTGGTCCATGAATTCTATTTAAAGCGCATGGAGGGTCATTTGTAGGTTAACCGTGCATGAGAGAAGCTTATGTAAATTTTCATTCTTTTATTAATAAATTGCCTGTAGTAGCCACGTTGGCGCAGGCCGTGGACTGTTTCCCTCTCTGAGGGTTTTAACCACGTCAAAATACTGGTGTATTGATCTGTGATCTGTTTGTGAGCGGTGTCCTTTTGGTGTTCTGTCTGAGGAACTTACCCTGTAAATTCCTACATGGTATCAGAGCTATTTGAGGGCCGCGTCCGTTGGTGATCCAAATCTGAAGCCGGTAGAACTGCATGCGGCTGTCGTTTCCTAGATCTACTGTTTCTGACTGCTTTCGGGCCGAGAGGACTGCTCTGTTGTGTTTGGGGCATCTGTTCCAGTGACCTTTCGTTTCACGCGAAAAGGTTTCCGGTAGCCCTATCTGCGTCATTTTTAAGATCTGGAGGTATACAGTCTTTATTTGCAGTTTACTGTTATTTTCTCTCTGCTTATTTCGG